>SJYA01002500.1:675518-735125 GCA_006410615.1 Neotragus moschatus
TCACCATGCCCCCCCCCCGCGCCCGCCCCGCCGGCTCCGAGCTGCGCCGCCGCGGGCCGACCAGCTGCACGCGCAGGGACAACGCTGGGCAAGGAAGCGTTGGCGCGCCTGCGCCCCGCCCCCCGCAGCCCGCCAGCCAGCCAGCCAGCCGTCTGCTTGCCCTGCCCCGCCCGACGCCTGCGATTCAGCGGGGCCGACTGGCTGCTTGCGCGAAGTAAAGGCGTGGTTCCAGGAGAGCGCTGGGTAGCGGCCCACGACTGATACACAAGCCCCGCCCCCGGGCGCAGCGTTCTGAACCCGGAAAAGCTGAGCCGGGGGTTTGCCACCGCCCGCGGCCCTCCTCGCTGGCTGGCAGTGGTCTTCGCTGGGTAGTTTCGGCCGCGGAGAGTTACACTTTCAAAGCAGGTTCCCGGAGTAGTAGTAGTAGTCGGCTTGGCTACTTAGGGCTCGGACTGAGGCTACCGCATTAGTTATACTTCAGAATCACACAGACTAGTTATCTTAACTCATTCTTGTCTGAACATCAGTAAGGAGGAAACCAAGAGGTAATTAAAAGGCCTCAAAAATCCCACCTCATTCCATTCACAAAGGAATGAGTTGCACCATTCTGGACTCTTCACTGCAGTTTTCAGTTACTACTGAGAATAGCACCATTTAGGTACTGGGCTAGGAGGGGGATATTACTGAAGTAGAGAATATTGTTCTTGCACTTCAGCAACAATTTACCTGGGGAGCAAGCATAATTACATGAAATAGATAATTCAGAGTCAACTTTATTTTGCCTGTTTCCTTCTCTGTAAAATGAAGGCACTGGACAGTTTCTATCCAACCCTAGTACAGTGATGTCAATACAAGCTAAAGAAATTTAGCTTTAGCTTAGACATACTTATTTCAAAATAAGTACTTCATGTCCCTTTGCTCCTAAACATCTTCCAGGCTTTCTCTTGGAGACTTTTTTCACTCCTACAGATACAACACCATTTCAGCTTTCACCTAGCTTACCCAGAGTTGCTTTTACCCCTCCAACTGGTTTCCTTTCACATCTCCCTATGGCTCCAGCACTTCTTTTTTTTTTCTAAGTTCATACTTATCTCCAGTGCTAGGGGTCCTCCATCCACCTTGTAACCTGTAGCCCCAAGGTATAATCTTTCTTTCCTGAGTTTCAGGAAGGGCCCAACAACTGAGTAAAAACACTGACCAAGCCATGGAGAGGTACTTGCAACATAATTCCCTACTCTTACATTATGAAGAGTTACTCTTTACTCAACTGTTTCCTATCACTTCCTTTCTCCTCAGACTGTTACCACTCTACTCCCATCTCAATAGCATGCAATGTTGATTTTGTCATTTGTCTACTTCATTTTGGAGAGATTTCAAGCAAACAATGCAACTAAAATGGAAAAAGAGGAGAGAAGGCAGAGATGGAGCTCCTCAAGTAGCTGCTGGCCTCAGCTTGCTGAGACAAGTCCTTGCAAAAGGGATCAATCTTTTAATGTTATGGGCTACATCTGGCACAGACCTGATATCCCTGAATGTTCAACATTAACTCCCTAAAGCAAGTTAAGGAAAAATATCCAGGTTTCTAAAAATAAAAAGGGCCTGCTAAGCCACGAAATTCCAGCAGATGGCAGTCACTTCTGTTTATCGCTCACATCCTTGAAGACAGAGAAGCAAACCTGGATTTACCCAGCAGAGAAAAGAAGTGAGGTGAACAGAGAACAAAAGCTTTCTAACCCCTTTTCAAAGAGAGATTTATATTTGTCCAAAAAGTATAGCTACCTCCCAAGAGCTAAATACAGTTGTACTGCAGTAAAAAGAACATATGGCAGACACAGCTGGATTCCTATATTCAAATTACTTACTAGCTTTAAGAATTCAGGCAATAACTCAACTATTCTGTTCTGCATTGGTAAAATTGTAGTATCTACCTGGTAATGTACTTGTAAGGATTAAATGAGGTGAGTCTATAATATGGTGCCTAGTATTTAGCAAACAGTAAATAAATGTTGGTTCCACTTTCTACCTCTACCCCCTTTGCTCAAGTGCAGTAACATATCCAAAGTAAAACATTTTACTGGCTATTTATTAAGGGTCTTTAGCCAGTCAGTCAAAAATCTAATAAAGATGAGGTGCTGAGGGGAAAGAGAAAGACAGAAAAAGTAGGATGCAAGTAAGGCTCTCAAAAGGGTCCACACCATACATGTATATGCATGGCTGAATCCCTCCACTGTTCACCTGAAACTATCACAACATTGTTAACTGGCTATACACCAATACCAAATAAAGTTTTTTTTAAAAAAACTTTAAAAAAGTTTTAGGGGTTAGATCTACATCAAAGGTTCAAAACAGCAATGACTTTTAGGACTCAAGGATTAATCAGATTATGAAATAGCACACCTAATAAATGACAACACAGTGACTAACAATGAAATTCTTTTATCGTTTTAAAGAAAGTGGAAGAAAAATCACACACATTAATAATCCATGATGCCAAATTTCTGAGGAATGAAAATTTCCTAGCTAGGAGGGATGCCTCCTTCAGTTTTTGCCCTATTAATATGAATAAAAAGCTTCTGCTCCTTCATCAACAAGTCTTGTACTCAGAAAGAACTGACCCAAGTCTGGGAGAACCACCCACTCAAGTGTGAAGGGCTGAAGCTTCCAAACACAGCCCCGGTTTCCTGTGATGCATCTTCATCTCAGTGGGGACACACAATCACTGCCCAGGGAACCCGTGGCAGGGTTCAAAGGGCGAAGAAGCAGCAGCTGTCTCGGAACACTGAGAGGTGACAGTGGCTCGCAGCCTGCAGACTCAGAGCTCTGTGTGGTGGCCTTCCGCCTTCAGCAGCTCACTGGGCTTCATGAAGATGCCTTCCATGGCTTTCCAGTAGTTGTTCTGGCTTGGCTGGGCCATGCCGTGCACCTCTTTTTGCCCACTGATGGGTCGACCATATTGTTCTCCTGTGACAGACAGCAGAACCTCAGTGGAAGAATGCTTGAACCGCACCTCACCGTCCCTCACCCAGTAGGGCCCATTACAGAGCACTGTCCAGTCATCCAGATAATCGCCTTCACCTTCCTCACCAAAAGCACTCACTTCCTGGAAGACACAGATAGGTAGCAATATTAGTATAGCTGACACACATGCTTGAAAAGGGGAGGGAGGCAATGGAAAGAAAATGAGGCTATCCAAGAGTAAAAAATAAAAGGCTCTCCAGTGTTGTTTAAAAATAAATTACTTTGCAAATAATCCTCTACTTGCCTTATATTTTCTGTTATAGTCTGAAAACATTTTACCTCTTATTACTTGACTTTAAATATTCCTACCTCATTCCCTTAACTAGACATTAAGTGACCTGATGAGAAACACAAGTTAGAAATGGGATGGGCTCTGGAGACAGGCAAACCTTGAATGTCAGCTTTGTCCCTTCCTGTGTAATTCCTTTGCGGTTTCGTTTTCTCCTCTATAAAGTGATGATAATACCTTACAAAATAATTGGGGGAATTAAATAATAAATATTAACGGAGCAAAGTACAGCAAATTCTACTGTCCACTTGTATTCTAATCTCATTCCCCATAATGTCAAAAATTCAGAGTTTCTATAACAATTTTTAAAGTTGCTGGTATTTCAGACATACATAATTTTTTTTTAATTGAAGTATAATTGACCTACAACACTATGTTACTTCCAGGTGCACAACATACTGACCCAATATTTCTATACATTACAAAATGATCACTACCAAACACATGTAACTTAAATATACAGTTAGAGGTATAAAATTTTAGAAGAAACTACATGTAATTAATAATCCTACTACTATACTTGTATACTGGAACTGAACAAGTAAGTAAATGGATGACAGTGTTGGGAGCCAGGTATCTCACTGTTAAGAGTGGGAATTTACAAATAAACAGAGAGGAGGCTAAAATGATCTATGTGGCAATGGATTAGAGTTGGAGATATCTGTAAGAACTCATGTCTAACTTATAGATACAGACAATTACATATATGACCACTTATAGACATGTATATATACACATACAGTCATGTTATTTCTTTGCTCTGTCAGGTGAGAGGTTCTCAAAGAAACAAAACTCCAGTAGCAGTGAGTTCATACAAGGCCTAGATCTTGGTTTCTAAGAATACTCTTCTCCAATAAACAGAAGCAGGACTCCGAAGGGAAATAGCTGAATCTAGGACTGGGGAAAGAAACGGACAAGCCCATATAATTTAGTGCCATAAAGTAAGGAAGTGTTAAAAACACAGCCACACACAAACACAATGATGGGAGCATGTCAAATGGACACAGGAGGCAACTGAAAGAGCTCCCAATAGCCAAAGTTGGCATGTGAGCAACTTAATAAAGACAGTGGTATTGGATAATAATTCAAAGCACATAAAAAAAAATCCAGGAATCCATATCAAGAAGTCCATATCGATGTAAATAAATGATTGAATAAATACAGAAAAAACAAATCTCCCATGCAGAAGAATTCCAAATAAATTATGTAGCTATCCCACCCTAGAGGAAGAGAAGCGTAACTTCCCACTCAAGTAAGGGCTGTGCACAGTGACACAAGAGTCAGAGTTCTTTGTCCGAAGAGTACAGTATGTAAAGGCGAAAGATGACAAGAATAACTTTACCAGACAAACCTGAAAAACGCTACTTCAGCCAGGTCATCAATATCAGCAGTCATAAGATACTATGTACCCTTGAGAGAGGAGATGAAAATGGTACTTCACCTCTGTGGTCTACCTCCCGAAAACCTTTATAAATCTGGTCTAATCATAAGAAAAAGATCAGACAAATTCCAACAGAGGAGCACCCTATCGTATACCTGATTGGCACTTCTCAAAACTGTCAAGGTCAACAAAAACAAGGAGGATCTAAGACACTGTCACAGCCAAGAGTAGCCTAGGGAGACAACTAAATGTAATGTGGATGGGATCCTGGAACAGAAAAAGAACACTAGGCAAAAACTAAGGAAATCAGAAGGAGCTAGAGACTTTAGCTGATAACAACGTATCAGCACTGTTTTATTAACTGTAACAAATTTGCCATACTAATGTTAAAAATGTTAACAGGGAAAACTATGTAGACAGTGGAGGTGAGAAGAAAGCACTCATTAAGGGATCCACATATTCAAAAGTTCAAGGCTTTAAAAAAAAAAGGGAGGGAGCACAATTCCTAATTCATTCTCCTAATGTAGTTAGTTGACATCATTAGAAAATAATAATACTTTTTATTGCAAGTTTGGAAAACATTGGGTTTCTTTATTGCAAGATTTACTAGGATAACTTATCATACACTTAACATATACCTCGCCTCTCTTTCTGCCTCATCTCTTGATCTAGATGTAATCTCTATTTTGACCAGAAACAGTTTCCTTCTCCTTATAAGACAGGCAATTCTTCAGGTCTGCACAGAAGAGATTTATACCTGGAAGAGAAAGGGCTAAGAACCAAGATATCAAACAACTCAACTGAGTAAATGCTCTGTTGAACAGCAGTGACCCATAGAACACCACCTCACCTGGTTTCCAGAAAGAGGTGAGGTGAAGTGGTGACTATGGAGGTTTCGGCCAGTGTTGACGTGTGTCAGCCGGATAGGCTGACCGCATCTGATGGGAGTTCCCCTCTCACACACTGTGGCTGTCTTCCCTCGTATCCTCCAGTAACTGTTGCTGTCATCCACAGAGGTTACACCTGTTACTGACTGCTGCCCACTACCTGTAGTCAAAAAAAAAATAAGTATATATAAAGGACCAGTCAGAATGGCCATCATCAAAAAAATCTACAAACAATATATGCCAGAGAGGATGCAGAGAAAAGGGAACCCTCTTGCACTGTTGATGGGAATGTAAATTGATACAGCCACTATGGAAGACAGTATGGAGATTTCTTAAAAAGCTAGGAATAAAACTATCACATGACCCAACAATCCCACTACTGGGCATATAGCCTGAGAAAACTGTAACTGAAAAGGACACATGTACCACAGTTTTCATTGCAGCACTATTTACAATAGATAGGACATGGAAGCAACCTAGATATTCATTGACAGATGAATGGATAAAGAAGCTGTGGTATATATATACGATGAAATATTACTCAGCCATAAAAAGGAACACATTTGAGTCAGTGCTAATGAAGATGAACCTAGAGCCTATTATACAGAGTAAAATCAGAAACAGAAAAACAAGCATCATGTACTGATGCATACGTGTGGAATCCAGAGAGATGGTGCTGATAACCTATTTGCAAGGCAGCAATGGAGACACAGACATATAGACAAGAGACTTATGGGCCCGGAGCCGGGGGCAGCGGAGGGTGGCTGGAGGGAGGGAAAGAAAGGGTGGGATGAATGGAGAGAGGCAGCATGGGAAAATGTACCACATGTAGAATGGATAGCCAGTGGGAATTTGCTGTGTGACTTGGGAAATTTAAACCGGGGCTCTGTGTCATCCTAAAGGAGTGGGATGTGGTGGGTGGTAGGAGGCAGGTTCAAGAGGGAGGAGATGTGTATACTTATTACTGATTCATGTTGATGTATGGCAGAAACCAGCACAATACTGTAAAGCAATTACCCTTCAATTAAAAATAACTACATTAAAAAATTATCAATTTACAGAGTCTTCTCTTCTAACCTCTATCAATAAAAGGTTTTTATATACAAGGAAAAAAAAAAAAGGAAAAGAGGGTGAGCTCAACTTGACTCCTCTCTTTCCTATGGCTAATGGCTAATAATGTGCCCTGTGTCATTAAAAAGGTTTGGAGGAGTGGGAAGGAAACCTTATGTTTCATAATATTTTTTTCTTCTACGACATTAAAACATGTATGAGAAACACAACGTATTTATATTGTATTAGTTACTGTATGATGAACTATATTTAAGAGTGTACCGTATCAGAATAGTCCCAAAATTTGCATCAAAGGGCACTAAATAAATGAACATATGTGGTTTTCTTGAAGCACAGGCAGTTTTTAACCTGTATATACTGTAGCCTGGATATCCCCCAGTATATGTCAGTTATCTAATCGTATTTTTAATTGTTTGTAACCTTATTCAATGTTCACTATGTATTACAATCTACTACCTGCAGTCAAAAAAAAAATCAAAAATTTTTATTACAATCCAAAAAATTTTTTTATCCTATTTGGCAATGAAAATGAGACCAGTTTTTTCTGTCAACTTTAATCCAACAAGCCATTACAGTTATCAATTCCTTTAAGTAAAGTATCAACATGTTACAAAAGTATTCTTAAGTCATTTAAATTTGGTTCATAATGATTACAGAAGGTGTGACTTTGCAGGTTAAAAGGTTATCTTACCTCTAAAAAGGTTAAATATATACCTACAGACTTGAAAAAAGAGGAAATATACAAATAATAATTGCTAACTAGCTAACCTGTATTTGAGCACTTACTAGGTGTCAGATACCAACTCAAGCCTTTTACTTGAATATTCTTATTTGATACACTCGTCTACTCTCTGGGATAGGTTTTACTATCATTGCCCCCATTTTATACTGGAGTGTTAAAAAAGATGAATAATATGTCCAAAATTACAGAATCCCAAGAGACAGGGCAGGGTTTGAACCTAGGTGGCCCGACTCTACAACTCTTAACCACTTGGCTTCCCACAGAGCTTTATTTACTGTCTAGCTCTCCCAAATAGCCCACTCATATAAACTCCAGGGACATTCTCTTCCCTACGCCTCATTCAGTACTCAATTCTCTGAAGGTACTACATATTTCCCAGATGCTCTCCTCAGTCATTCCTGCCTGTNAACCTTATTCAATGTTCACTATGTATTACAATCTACTACCTGCAGTCAAAAAAAAAATCAAAAATTTTTATTACAATCCAAAAAATTTTTTTATCCTATTTGGCAATGAAAATGAGACCAGTTTTTTCTGTCAACTTTAATCCAACAAGCCATTACAGTTATCAATTCCTTTAAGTAAAGTATCAACATGTTACAAAAGTATTCTTAAGTCATTTAAATTTGGTTCATAATGATTACAGAAGGTGTGACTTTGCAGGTTAAAAGGTTATCTTACCTCTAAAAAGGTTAAATATATACCTACAGACTTGAAAAAAGAGGAAATATACAAATAATAATTGCTAACTAGCTAACCTGTATTTGAGCACTTACTAGGTGTCAGATACCAACTCAAGCCTTTTACTTGAATATTCTTATTTGATACACTCGTCTACTCTCTGGGATAGGTTTTACTATCATTGCCCCCATTTTATACTGGAGTGTTAAAAAAGATGAATAATATGTCCAAAATTACAGAATCCCAAGAGACAGGGCAGGGTTTGAACCTAGGTGGCCCGACTCTACAACTCTTAACCACTTGGCTTCCCACAGAGCTTTATTTACTGTCTAGCTCTCCCAAATAGCCCACTCATATAAACTCCAGGGACATTCTCTTCCCTACGCCTCATTCAGTACTCAATTCTCTGAAGGTACTACATATTTCCCAGATGCTCTCCTCAGTCATTCCTGCCTGTTCCTCCTAGCTTTCCCTTCAGTCCCCTAGCCTTGTCAGACAATAACCTTTCATTGACACTTTCCGTTTACCACTTAACACAGTGTTGTACTATAGTCCACAGTTATCTGGGTGAATGTTTATGACTAAACTACCACTTTCTCTCGTTTCTTCTACTCAATGCAATGATTTTGTACTTTTTTTTTAGGGTAAACCAACCCTCCCTCCTTAATTCCGGTTACTGCCATAACAGTTCTCTGGGTCCTCACCGCTATGCTTCACTAAATCGCAGTCCTCACTTTCTGTCTCTTACTTCTTCACTTTCTGTTCAACCCTCCACTTCCTCTCCCATTCTTACACTTAGGGATTACCCAGAGTTCCATCCCTGGCCTTAGACATTCTTAAATAATGGTTGCGGATCAGGACAAAAGCATTTACATGTGCTTCAATGAGCTTTTCAAATGATTCAAACTGACACCAGACTGCAAACCACAGTTCATCCTGGGCAATTTTATTTACTCTTCCCACATCTTCAGTCACTACTGAGACAATGATGTTATGTTGTACTTAACTTTCTACCTCAGGCTCAGCACAAATCTCTCTTCTGAGCTCCAGACTTGAACCTGGTTCTCAAATCTGGCTACCCATCAGGAGCATGTGAAGAGCTTTCTAAATCTATAGATTCCTACTGACAGGTCGCTCTCCACCCACATTCTGACTCGATTTAGTAGATCCAAAGTAGGAAACCAGATCAAATTAAAATACAATAAACCTGACATATAGTAGGTATTCACATCCCAACAATGACAATTGAGTTCTTCTTCTAGTCTAACTGGTCAGACAGGTTTTGGGTGTCTTGAACCACAGACCCATCTGCAAACTACAGACCTATATCCATCTAAGAAAACTCTTTCCTCTCTTAGCTAATAGCATCATCAGTTATCAAAGACAGAAATCTAGCAGTCATCTTACACACCTCTCACATCTCACTAGCTGAACTTTTTTCTCTCCTTTCTGTTTTTGTTTTCCTGTAACGTGCTGACTGGCACACTACTGTATCTAGAACAACCTTGGAGAGGGCAATGGCAACCCACTCCAGTGCTCCTGCCTGGAGAATCCCAGGGACGGGGGAGCCTCGTGGGCTGCCGTCTATGGGGTCGCACAGAGTCAGACACGACTGATGTGACTTAGCAGTAGCAGAACAACCTTAGGCACATAGTAGTTGCTCACTAAATCTACATTGAACNCAATGGCAACCCACTCCAGTGCTCCTGCCTGGAGAATCCCAGGGACGGGGGAGCCTCGTGGGCTGCCGTCTATGGGGTCGCACAGAGTCAGACACGACTGATGTGACTTAGCAGTAGCAGAACAACCTTAGGCACATAGTAGTTGCTCACTAAATCTACATTGAACCCACAAATAACTGCTGACTTACAGATGAACCCACAAGCTAAGCATTTTAATTTCATACATTAAAAAGCCCTCTAAATAGTTTCCTCTTCAATTCCAGTTGAGTCCTTTAGTTTTTCTTTACAAGAAGGGCAAGGTTTGAGTGAAAAGAGGCCAAAGGAAGAGTTGAAGAGCAACTGTAAGATGGAAAAGAGCTAAACAGAGAGTTATAATCTTTAAAGACTGTCTTGGAAGACTTCAGTAATGTAACAGCACTTACTGTAACTTCTATGTCTGTCCCTCCTGCCCTGAGTACTGCCAGCCTGCAGTAGCTGAAAGCAGGGCTTTGAATCTGGACAGATTTGGATCGAACCCCGTCACTATCATTCACTAGCTGCCAAGGCCTTGAGCGTGCGATTTATTTAAGTGTTTCCCTATCTGTACAATGAGGATAATAATATTCTATACCCCGTAGTAACGTTGTAGTCTTTAAAAGTAATTATGTAACATGCCTGGCACGAAGCGCACCAGATAGAAANCAGCATTGCAGGAGGCACAGGAGATGCGGTTCGTTTCCTGGATCAGGAAGACCCCCTTGGAGGAGGAAATGGCAACTCACTCCAGTATTCTTGCAGAAAATCCCAGGGACAGAAGAGCCTGGCAGGCCTCAGGCCATGAGGTCGCAAAGAGTCAGACACGACTAAGGAACTTAACACACACAGGCACACACATCTATCCATCCATCAAACGCCTACCACACATATCAGATTGGACTATTAAGTTAAAAGTTTATTTTCTTCCAGTTTCTGCCTTTCTCTTCAAGGACTCCCTTGACCCACCCCAAGCAGTTCATTTCCCTTGTTTGTTGCAAATACTGATGCTTATTTTTTTGTTATCTATTCAGAAATACTTCTGTAGAAATTCACTGTAATATCAGAAGTAGCAAGGGAGTATTAAGTTACACTGCTGCTGTTAATGAACATGAATAATGTAAAGAATTTTGAATTTAATCTCTTTGGAGTAAAAAAGTTCAGTTTGACCTTTTTAAGTTCAACTGTTTATTCTGAAAATTGCTGATTTTTGTCTTCTGTGTATTGATTACAAAAGTATAATTGCTCCCCTATCAGTTGTGAATTTAGAGCTCTTTTACATGACTTGCCCTCTAGCCAGTAGAAGTCTAAAACATTTGAAAGCTTATTTAGTTGGTTTGGGTGGCTGCTAGATCAGATTAGCATGGCATTGCTACCATGATTTAAAGAGGTTTAAATCTCATCCGGGAACTAATCACATCAGGAAGTGGTACAGTCACATTTTGCAGTTGAATTTCCTTCAGAGTTTGATGCTGGGTTTTCTGCATGCTTCCTTCAGATGATCCAGTCCTGTGGTTTTTAAGTACCATCTGAAAGCAGGCCTCTCCCAAGTTTAATCTCTAGCCCTGCCTTCTCTCTTCTGTGTTTAAGAATCACACAAGATACCTGTTTTAACAGCTCCATTTGAAAGTTTCGTAAACGTCCCAAACCTGGCATAAGAAAAAGAAACTTTTTTTTTTTTCCCATCATTTCCATCATTCCTGGCCTTCCCTACCTTACTGAGTGGTACATGATGAGAGTACCAAAGCCCAACCTCTTTCTAACTAATGACTTAGGTCTTTCATTAAGTCTTGTCACTTCTGCCTTCAAAATGTGTTTCAAATCTCTCTTCTCCGTTTCCTCCCTGTTCCAAGCCACCATCATCTTTTGCCCAAGCTCCCACGATAGTATCTTCAGTTTCCTCTGCTTCCACCTAGAACCTCTCCAGTCCATAGCAGGATCAGATCAGATTATGTCATTTCCCTTTCCAGTGGCTCTCTGTAGCCTTCACAGCCCAGCTTGAGGAGGTCCCTTCTCCCTCTCACATTCTTCTGCCTTCACCATTCTTTGGTCACATGGCCTTGGGATATGGCCTGCTATGTTCCAAGTTCTTGCCCACCTTTTCTGTCAGAAACCCCTTCTTCTGGCTCTGCATACTGCAGCCTACCTGTGCTTCATGTCTCAGTCTAAGCTAAGTCTCAGAGGGGAGAGTGTTTATTGTGGTCTGTCTCCTGGACCAGACTATAGTTATCCTAGAGGCAGAGATTTTGCCTTGTATGTGCCTGGTGTGTAGTAGGTACTCATTAAATATAAGTGCTTACTGAATTAGCAAGTAAACTACTAAGTCGGTTCTTGGTTTAAAATCCTGTAGGACCGTCCTAGCACCTTTCAGTTAGAATCCAAAATCCTTAAGATCCTTGTGACCTCACCTCTGACTCATGGACTCTCTCCAGTCAAACCAGCTCCATTTTCCTTAAAAAAAATTCCACCTTACGCTTAAGGTCTTTCAAGCCACTTGCTCAAAATCAGGTTAGAATCCTCTCTTACAGGCTCCCATGGTACCTTTGCCATCATTTCTTTAAAGACCATACATACTTGTAGATTAGGGGTTACCAAACTAAGACTCCAAAATAAATGGGCCAAATCAGGCCACTCCCATTCATTTACATACTGTGTCTGCTCTAGTACTGCAAGGTGTTCGAACACCTTGGTGTTAGAATAGGAACTATCTGCTCCCAACTCCCTCTCCATGTTGCACAGGATTCAGTAACTGTTGCAGGGATTCTGAATCTGGTTACATATTGTTGTTTCTGCTCTTCTTTTATTTTTTTCCTTATCTCCAAAGGAAACATAGAAAGAAAAAAATAAATTAGTTATTATGTTTTAACCATTATTAACAATAGTGGCATTGAAAAGATTCTAAGAGCGTTATTTCTTATAAATAATGGTGTGCATGTTAAAATGATTATAGGTAAAATTCTAGTGTTGTGATTAAGATTTTTCATAACATAGTTCTGAATCCCAAATTTAATAAAAGAACTTAAGTGGATTCTGAATACTTTTGTCTATTAAGCTCTTAGGTTTTCAGATTCCAAATTGGGTAGTCATTTGTGAGTATCATTGGAATAGTCCTAGGCTCTTGCTCATCAAATGCAGAGTGTCTTATAGTGTAAATGCCACACCAGACTTCTGGGGTTATTCTTCAGACCACTGGGCCCCTTCAGACCTTTTGCTCATAAGATTTTGCTCATGCTGCTTTTTTCTGACTATCTTCTTAGCTCCTCTCAACTCAGGCATCACCTTTTGGGAGGCGTTCTCTGACGACCTCTGTCTTCATATTGCTTTCATAGTTCTCGTACGTAACTGCCGTAAAACATTTATTATGCTTTGTCATAACTTCATTTACAAGTTTTTTGTGAGGTGAATATGAACACGAGGGTCAAAAGCATATTTTACTTATGTTTATATACCCAAGTCCCAGTACAGAGCTGTACCCTAAAAAGACAAAAGTGTAAATGTTAATTGAAGCTGCCAGTGGAGGGAATTAACAGACATCTTTTTGCTCTGGTCTCCTTTTAATTGCCTCCCTCACCGTCTTGTTCAAAGGGAGGGACTGCAGAGGGCCTCCCCTGTGGCAATCTGATCCCAGCTCCATTCCTCTTCCAGAGAATGTCATGGTAACCGACAGCCTCTCCCTTTGAGCCACATCTTCTACTGCAGCTGTGCTTCCGCCTGGAGAAACCTCCTTTCACTACCACACTGCCCTTCTGGATCTGTCTCAGTAGCGAGTTTAAGTTTAGAGTCTGAATGTGGGAAAAATTCAAGAGCCTAAGTAATACAAAATCCAAACAACCTCAGAGTCTTCTCAGATGTTATTTATTGGTGATAATCATAGACTAATGAGCAGTGTTTTTGTCCTGGAATAGTTGCTGCTCGCCACCCTCAGCCTGCAGTGCTGCTGCAGCACCCTCGGCACATCCTGCTCCACCAGGTTGCAGCACATCGGGATTGCTTCTGGCACACCCTCTTTAACTGGAAGTCTTGGCAGTGAGCTAGATTGGGGGCCTTTCCCAGCTATATAGCACAGCATGTACTTCATTGCTAACCTAGGGTATGGGGATGGGAGGAAAGCTGCTCACAGCACAGAGCACCAGCTTCCCCCAGAACAGAAGAAAGCCATTGCTTTCATTAGGTAGACTATTTCTTTCTGTTAAGTAGGCTCTAGGGCATCTGGTCTGGAGGAGCCAGCATCTAGTGTGAAGATGTTGAGGCCTTAGAAGACTGAATTTGTGGGTCTGATAGCCTAATTAAAGCAAGCAGTGTGTGGGGGCTGCTGTACCCAAATCTATTTTTAATGACTCAGCTTAGGGCTGAGGGGGAGCCATATTAAAATTAGAGTAACACATTTAATTGGCAGAAGTTTTAGATACTCTCTTCTCACTTTTGGCTGTACTCAGGATAATGACCTTAAGGAAACAGATCTTGTGGGGGCGGGGGGCATCAATCTAACCAAGGCTTCCAATATCACCATCCTGTGGGACTTAAACCTGGTTTAATATAGGGGGCTCCCATACTTTTTGATCTCAAGACCTCTTTATACTCTTGAAGGTAATATAAGATTACAAAGATATTTTGTTTATGTGAGTTACATCTATGGATGTTTATGAGATTTATATGTATAGGTGTTTCCCAGATTAGAAGTTAAAACTAATAGATAAATGTTAGTTGATTTTAATCTAATAATAAGCCTGTTTGCAATATACAAGTATATCAAATCAACACATTATGCACCTAACTATACAGCATTATGTGTCAATTATATTTGACCCGTGGACAATAGGAGCTGAGTTGCTNCCCAGATTAGAAGTTAAAACTAATAGATAAATGTTAGTTGATTTTAATCTAATAATAAGCCTGTTTGCAATATACAAGTATATCAAATCAACACATTATGCACCTAACTATACAGCATTATGTGTCAATTATATTTGACCCGTGGACAATAGGAGCTGAGTTGCTGACACACACCTCGACACACACACAATGTGCATACTGCTATGTCTGCCTCAAAAACAAAGGAATTGATGAATGCCTCACCCAAGGGCAGGAAGCTGAAACATTTTGAATGGAATCAAAACTCAAAACTGGATTCTTTTGATTCCACATATTGTGATCTCTAATAGAACACAAACTTTTCTCCCACACTTAATTTTAAGATATGTACAATGAAAATACAGATACTACTCTATTTACTGGGGGAAAAAAATCCACATACAAGTGAACGCCCACACAGTTCAAACCCATGTTCAAGGGCCAGTTGTTTATCAGTAAAACTGAGAAAATAAGCCTGCTGCATTTTAACATTTTATGGAAAACAAGTATAATCTTCAAAACAAAATACAATGTAGTAAGAATAGTAGCATTATTTTTGTTTGGGGGTTTGTGAGGTGGTTGGGTGGTTTTTTGTTGTTATTTTTGCATTTTGGGCAAATTTTTAAAAAATATTTATTTTACTTATTCATCTTGGCTGCCTCAGGGGTTAGTTGTGGCACATGGGCTTAGTTGCTCTGCAGCATGTGGGATCTTAGTTTCTAGACCAGGAATTGAACCTGCATCCCCTGCATTGCAAGGCAGATTCTTAACCACTGGACCACCAGGGAAGTCCCACTGGCAAATCTTTTTAATGTTTGCTTTAATACAGTGATGTGGATTCTCACACCTGCTTCTGCATTCAGCCCATTGTGATACTACATGTCGTATAACCTCTGGAAGACCTCACTCTACACATGAAAGAAAAGAGAGGGTGATCCCTGGACCACACTTTGAGAGCTACTGATATGATAGAAACAACTGTTTCTTTGGAGTCAGACAGACCTTAACTATCAGGTTTTACCGTTGAAAGTTGTATCACCTTGAACAAGTGACTTCATCTCTGAGTATATTTTTTCCTCTATTGAAAGGACAGAGGAATGTGCTATAACTCATAGGACAATGTTGGGCTTAATAGGTTATTTATTAAGTGTCTGGAACTTGTTAGGTGTACAGTAGATTAGGGAAGGCCTACATTTGTTTATTTTTGGCTATGCTGGGTCTTCGTTGCTGTGCGTGAGCATCCTCTCATTGCCACACTTGGGGGCCACTCTTTGTTGCAGTATGTGGGCTTCTCATTGCTGCAGCTTCTCTTGTTACAGAGCAGGGGCTCTAGGACTTGGGGGCTTCAGTAGTTGTAGAGCAAAAGCTCAGTAGTTGCAGCATGTAATCTTAGTTGCCCCACAGCATGTGGAATCTTCCCAGACCAGGGCTCGAACTTGTGTCCCTTGTGTTGGCAGGCAGATTCCTTTTTTTTTTTTTTTTTTTTGCTGAAGGCTTTGTGCCAATTTTATTTAATTTTTTTAATTATTTTTTATTTTATTTTATTTTTTCCATCTCAGGTGTACATGAGTTTCCAGTCTTGAACCCCCTACCTCCCACCCCATATCAACTCTCTGAATCATCCCCGTGTACCAGTCCCAAACATCCTGTATCCTGTATTGAACATAGACTGACGATTCATTTCTTACATGGTAGTATAAATGTTTCAGTGCCATTCTCCCAAATCTTCCCACCCTCTCCCTCTCCCTCAAAGTCCAAAAGTCCATTCTATACGTCTGTGTCTCTTTTGCTGTCTCGCATACAGGGTTATCATTACCATGTTTCTAAATTGCATATATATGAGTTAGTATACTGTATTGGTGCTTTTCTTTCTGGCTTACTTCACTCTGTATAATTGGCTCCAGTTTCATCCATCTCATTAGAACTGATTCAAATGTATTCTTTTTAATGGCTGTGTAATACTCCATTGTGTATATGTACCACAGCTTTCTTAGCCATTCATCTGTTGATGGACAGGCAGGCAGATTCTTAACCGCTGGACCACCAGGGAAGTCCCTTTATAGTCCTTTTTTGGCCCTCTACTAGAAGTCAACTTCTTGGGAACACTGAATCCCATTTCTCTTCAAATTCCCAGCTCCTAGCAGAGTGTTTATACTTGGTAGACATTCAGTACAGTTTAAAAAGAATGGCATCTGAAACTTCAGTCTAAAATTGAACATAAGACCCTTCTCATTGATTCTCCCTTTCCACCAGAACTTGTACCTTCAGTTTTGTTTTCTTGAGTTCAGTTCATCTTTACTTGGTTATGATATCAGTTGATATCAGTAAGGGTAATTTTCAGGAGAATTAGAGCCATAGAACTTAAGGCTCCTTCTAGAGCTTAGACCACTTGAGATAGCATTAGCCAACCTCCTCCCCCTCCAGGCCCACTCCCATCTTTAACTGAGAAGATAAGAATTAGTAATCTGTTTAACAGATACTTAGCAGTTTCTGTTCTGTATAGAGCACCTAGTGGGATACAGTTTATCTGCTACAGAATAAAAATGGAGTGTAATGCCTTTTATATTGCCATTTATGTTTTTGTGATTTTTTTTTTTAAATTTTAGTCCTTTCATTGGATATTGTCTCTGACTACCAGAAACTTGTAGTCTAAGTGGAAAAAATGGACATAGACAGTGGACCATAATTCAGGAGAACATGGGGAATGGTGCTGAGTGAAAGAGCAGCCAGCTTCAGGATTCCAGAATGGAATTTTGATGCTCTGATTTGTGTGATGTATGCTGCATTTTAAAGCCCAGGGAACTCCATGTCATTGTTCTGTGGTTCTCCACTGCCATTTCTAGGTTTTGGATGCATCTAACTTCAGGGAGGTAGAAGACAAAGTTGAGATGGGTTGGTACTGGATTATAGAATACTGGAAATTAGGCCTACGATTCAATTAACATTTTTTTAAATGGTAAACTAGACTCTTTGCCCTATTATCATGTAATATTCGCAACTACCCTGCATGGTAGGTAGTGCAGTTGCCTTTTTTGAAAGAAGACATTGATATTCAAGCACATTCAGTAATATGCTTACCTTTAAGACCTAGCAGACGATGGGACCAGGATTTGATTTCTACTCTTAAGCCCGGCAATGTTTGTATTTAACCATGTTGCATTTAATTTGTAGGCCGTGGACGTCTCTTTCAAAGTGTTTTTTGGTTTGTTTGTTTTGCTGGGGAGGTAAATGCTCACAATATAGTTGTGGTCCTAATGTTTCCGAAGAGGCCCCTTTTCTACGCAAATGCTCCCAACCAGTACTCACACAAGTGGAGTCAGGTTCATGAAATGATGTTTAATCTGTTGAAAAAGATTTTCTTTTTGACTCTGCCAGTAGCTCAGCTATAGTTCCTATTGTTAAGTTGGCATTTAATTATTGTTTGCCAGATTTACAAGTGAGTCCTATAATCTCACTACTGCTGTATCCCTACCTATGTAATTATTCCTGCATTAATTTCTTTCTTCATCTGCCCATTTCTATCCCCAAATGGTAAGTGAGATAAACCTCTTTGGACAAGCCAGGTGGTATTTACAGAGATGTCCAGTATAATTGCTTTTTAAAGGTACACATGAGCGGGACAGTGGTGAGAGGAATGGATAATAGAAGAGATGGAGCCATCTTATTCTTACTCTCTCCCCGCAGATGGTAGTGATTGGACAAAGCAGTGACCCATAGCTGAAGGCTGTTTGTGGAAATGTTTAAGAGTCCCCTCTCTCATTTTTTATCCCCATCTCCCTTTCTTCCCTAGTCTTCTTCAGGCAGGCCGTGAGAAGCTGCAACAATGTCTGATTTTGTGGAAAGCGAGGCCGAGGAGTCCGAGGAAGAGTACAATGATGATGGCGAGGTGGTGCCCCGGGTCAACAAGAAATTTGTAGAAGAGGAGGATGACGGTGAGGAAGCCCCAGCCTCAAGCTTCTCCCCACTATTGCTAAGCTTTGGATAGTTGGATTCTTGCTGATGAGAGGCTCAGGCTGAGCACAGAAGTTATCACACATGAGAGGTACCAGCTTGAGTAATTTTCAGTCATTCATAGAAAATATTTACTAAGTATCTGTCTGCTATATGCCAGACACTGTGCCTAGAACTAGGAATACAAGATAAAGACCTGGCTATTGTGGAGCTTACATTAGTGGGATGGGACAGCCAGTCAACTAAGAAGTACATAGGGGATGTTTCTCTCTTAGAGACCTAGCAGCGTTGGTATTTATGCACCCAGTTTCCAATTTTTCTGTCCAAACCCAACTGTTAGGATCATTAGCAGAGTAGAACCATGAAAACAACTTTAGAGACAGTAAGGAAAATGGAAGCTTTCTCAAAAGCCTTACTGATGAAAGAAGGAATATAGCTACCGAGCTTATAAACTGAGAAGAAACCAAAGTTATTGGTGGCTGTAAAACCTCTAGTCAAGATTTTAACCATCCAGAGAAATTAGGAAGTTCATCTTGCCGAAAGACAGATAGTGAATGTAGACAAGAATTTCCTTTCCAGAGGCTACTGCTCTGAGTCAGTGGTCTTGTTTTTCGTCTTTGGATTGGATGAGGCAGAAGAGTTAACATGGCATCCAGGTCATTTGGTTCAGAGCAGATAAGAAATAACAGTTAAGCAGGTGGTCCTGCCCTAGCGCCAGCCTGTTTCCCAAACTGCATGCCTCACACATGCATGTTTTCCAGATGAGGAGGAGGAGGAGGAGAACCTGGATGATCAGGATGAACAAGGAAACCTGAAAGGCTTTATCAATGATGATGACGATGAAGAGGAAGGGGAGGAGGACGAGGGTAGTGACTCCGGAGATTCGGAAGATGAAGTTAGCCACAAGAAGAGAAAACGCAGTGAGTAGCCCCTCCGTGGGTCAGGTGAGGCTGGGCTGGAAGCCAGTGGAGGAGGGGCCTCCCGGTCACAGCCAGCAACATTCTGTCTTCTCTAGCATCTTTTGATGACCGCCTGGAGGATGATGATTTTGATCTCATTGAGGAGAATTTGGGTGTCAAAGTCAAAAGAGGAGTAAGTGCCTTTTTTGTCTCTGTCCTTGAGGATAAAGGAAGAAGCCCTTGAAGTTCAGTGGCTCTGGGGCTGGTGGGAGGCACATCCAGAACCGTCTGGGGAACTTCAGCGAGGAGAAAGTGGCTCAGTTTCATGCTATGGAGCCCTGTTCTGGGTGCCTGTCAGAGTTTCAGGAGTGGGCCTTGGAGCATCACTTGATGTGCTCTTTCCCATCTCCCTTGTCAGTGTAACTGTGGTGGGAAAATAGAAGTGAGGTTGGAGAGCAGGCATCGTCACGCCAGTTCCCTCAGACTCTGACCAGGCAGGCTTTCCACCCCTAGCAAAAATACCGACGTGTCAAAAAAGTCTCAGATGATGAGGACGACGAGGAGGAGGACTATGGCAAGGAGGAGCACGAAAAAGAAGCTATTGCAGAAGAGATCTTTCAGGACGGGGAAGGGGACGAGGGACAGGAGGCCGCGGAGGCCCGTGCCGCCCCTCCCGAGGAGGAGGAGGACGACGACGAGGAGTCGGGTCCGTATGGTCGGGCAGGGAAGCCGGTTTGGGGCAAGGGGGTGGGACTTCATGCCCCGAGGAGTGGGATGGGAAATGACTTTTCAGCTACTGGCCTCCAGCATTTGACAGAAAGGAGTTCTTTCCAAAGGCTCTCTTCTCTTCAGTGGCCACTCATATAGTAGGAATTAAAGCCATTCAGTCCTGCCTCTGGGCACTAACCCCTCCCTTCCCTACCTAGACATTGATGACTTTATCGTGGACGATGATGGACAACCTCTGAAAAAACCTAAGTGGCGGAAAAAGCTTCCTGGATACACTGATGCGTGAGTAGAGTCTGGGGCAAGGTGGTCGTAAGGGCATCTGAGTGGACCCGCGCAGGAAGGAAGAGGTCAGAGGCCTTGGCCAAAGATAGAACAAGTCAGCACTGAGCCACTTTGCCTCCTGCCTGTGATAACCTTCGCCAGGCAGTGATGTCAGACTGCTCCTCGAAGCCCTGAAATCTCTCTCTGCATCCTAGTGCCGGGGTGGGATGAAGGGGAGGCACATGTCAGCAAAGACGTAGCCTTTCTCTAATATCTGCAGCTCTGTGTTCACTTGTTTATGTATCAGTCTTCTAAGTATAATTTTGTTGAGAAATTCTTTGCTCTGAGAGAGTACATCTTAGCAAAGGATGGATCCACTGAACATGACGTGAACTCATCTGTCCTGTTACTTTTTGATCCTGGTCACGGACATGTGCCAAAGATGGGTTTTCATCTCAGTAAATGAGTTTCCCCAGAAATAGCCACCAGCTAAGCCTTTATTCCGCGGTGAATATGCTTTTTTTTTGTTTAGATTTCCCTCAGCCTTTCTAGTTCCCTCAGGGCAGGTAAAAGTTCTTTGCGGGGGTGCATCTGTCTCCTCTCACCGGAACCTGGGCCAACTGCCTTTCACTCTCACTTGCAGGGCTCTGCAGGAAGCCCAGGAGATTTTTGGTGTGGACTTTGACTACGATGAATTTGAGAAATACAATGAGTACGACGAAGAGCTGGAGGAAGAGTATGAGTATGAGGACGATGAGGCTGAGGGTGAGATCCGAGTGCGCCCCAAGAAGACCACCAAGAAACGTGTGAGCCGCAGGAGCATCTTCGAGATGTATGAGCCCAGTGAGCTGGAAAGCAGCCACCTCACCGATCAGGACAATGAAATCCGAGCCACTGACTTGCCTGAGAGGTTCCAGGTAAGAAAGCACCAGCCCCTGTCCTTCTGCTGAACTGTCATCAACTTCCCTGAGCCACCTTGGTACAATGGTTACAGCAGAGATCAATCTAACAATAGTTTATAGGGGGACTTCCCTGGCAGTCCAGTGGCGAAGACTCCACACTTCCACTGCAGGGGCCACGGGTTCAATCCCTAGTCAGGGTGGCCCACCAAAAAAAAAAAAACAAAAATGATATATAGGGACTTGCCTTTGAACCCCAATCTGACGAGGGGTACAGGAAGTCTAGCTCAAGATAGACTCTGATGTGTCTTAGGGTTCTTGAAATGGCTCACTCCCTTTAGCAAATATACAACATGCCTACTTCTTGCCAGACAATACTTTTCCAGGTACTGAAAAACGTGCCTCTGGAGCACATATTTTTGTCCAGAAGAAGTGCATGTTTTTGCTGCATGAGATACAAGATAAAATCAGTCTCATGCTCCTGTGTTATCCCCTGCAGCTCCGTTCCATCCCCGTCAAGGGGGCTGAAGATGATGAACTGGAAGAAGAGGCGGACTGGATCTACAGGAATGCCTTTGCCACACCAACCATTTCTCTGCAGGTACCCCCCTAAAAAAGAGCCTGTGTTTTGACACAAACCAGAAGTCACCTCATCAGGATGAGTAGCTGCTTCTCCCTTGCACCAAACATCTGTGGGCCTCCCACAGAACAGCATGTGTGTATGGGTGTATGAGGAGATTTTTCTAGACTTACTCTGAGAAGGTCATCCTGTGACAAGAAGCAGTTTTGTATGGCCAGACAAAGCAAGTAAAGGTGTTGTTGCTCTTTCTTTTTTCTTCCAACTGTAGGAAAGCTGTGATTACCTAGACCGAGGGCAGCCAACCAGCAGCTTCAGTCGAAAAGGGCCTAGCACAATTCAGAAGATTAAAGAGGCCCTGGGCTTCATGCGAAATCAGCATTTTGAGGTAGCACCTCAGGCTCTAGTGGTCCAGTGGTTAGAACGTCAACTAGGGGTGAGGGAAAAGTTGGCCACCTAGGTTAGGTGGGGACCCCCCGCCACCTCCTGTCCCCAGCAGTGGTCCCTTGACCAAGAAATGTGAGGTCTCAAGTGATCAAAAGAAACCACTACCCCTTCTGCAGCATTATGTTCGCCCATGGTGGAACAAGCATGTGCCCTGGATGGGCCAGGGTTCCCAGTGCTGAATTTCATGGAGCTGTTTATCCCTCTAGCAGAGGGGTTCCTTGCAGATCTTTCCTCTCTGGCTGACTGCCCGTCTCTTTGCCCCCCCCAGGTGCCTTTCATTGCTTTCTACCGGAAGGAGTATGTGGAGCCTGAGTTGCATATCAACGACCTGTGGAGGGTGTGGCAGTGGGATGAAAAGGTAACATAGGGATCCGTGTCCCTCAGAGCTGAGGGCTGCACTAGGTACTACTACTACTGGGGCCCAAGTTTTCCTGCATGTACCAAGTGATGTCCCAAACCCTCAGGCCTGTCAGGCTTCCCCCAGGGACTCCTGGTAAGGAACTGCCTGGCCTTGGGTCTCCAAAGTTAAATACCAGCCCTTACCCCTGCCCTGCCTTGTCCTAGTGGACCCAGCTGAGGATTCGTAAGGAGAACCTAACACGGCTGTTTGAGAAGATGCAGGCTTATCAGTACGAGCAAATCTCTGCTGATCCTGACAAGCCCCTTGCTGATGGCATCCGGGCTCTGGACACCACGGACATGGAGAGGTAGCATATGGGGGTTTTATTCCTTTAGAGGGAGCCCTCACGCCAAAGGCAGGTGTACCCTGCCCCTGCCCCACCCACCCACCCTCCAGAGAAGCATAATCTTGTAAAATTCACAGCGGGGCACCTGTCCCTTAGAAAGCCAACTTAACAACACACAAGAAGTACTCTTTTTGACAGGCAAATTCCTGTTACTTACCCATATTGGTATAAAAGGGTAAGAGGATCAGATAGGCATGTTTGCTTATTTATGTTACCTGTATGAAAAGCCACATGGGTAACCAAACTACAGCCAGAAAGTGGCTTGGTGAGCCTGGAATTAGAGGGTTGTGGGAGAGAAACAGGTGATGTTAATGGCCAGTGGCATGAACCTGGGAAGGAAGGACAAAGACTGTCTCAAGGACTTTGAACTGAAGACATGCTTCCTCATCTGTCTGTTTCTTTTTGTTGCCATTTATAACAACCACCAATTATTTGACATATTTCTTCTTGAAAGTACTTTGACTGCAATTAAGTCATGGTTTAGGACCATTGTGTATCCCTGATAAATTGGAGAACACAGGCATCCATCCTAGTTGGGATTGTATCTCTTGTAGCAAACCCGGGGTATACCCTTCTTCCATGACAGAATTGAGATCTTATGTCCCTTCCGTCCAGGCTCAAGGATGTTCAGTCAATGGATGAACTGAAAGATGTCTACAATCATTTCCTGCTCTATTATGGTCGTGACATCCCTAAGATGCAGAATGCCGCCAAGGCCAGCCGCAAGAAGCTAAAGCGTGTAAGGGAAGAGGGAGATGAGGAAGGTGAGTGTTGGAAAAGAAAACCCAGAGGTTTGGTGGCCATGGCTTTCCGAGGATGCTTTGACCGATTACGCTTTGGAGCTTCTCTCCATGTGTGTCAGATCCTTGGAAGTAACTGAAAGCCGGAAGACTAACTCATGTTTTCTCTCTAGGTGATGGTGAGGAGGCAGAAGATGAAGAGCAGAGAGGGCCAGAGCTCAAGCAGGCTTCTCGCCGAGACATGTACACCATCTGCCAGAGTGCCGGGCTCGGTAAAAGCTAATTGTATAAGTTCCCCGATAGTCACTGGGAGGTAGGAAGAGGACTTAAATGACAGCTTAGTGAATCATCAGTCCACGTCTAACACTTGTTCCCATGACCCAAACTCGTGCCACAGGAATGGTCCAGTTTCCCTGTAATTCCTGAAGGAGTGGGAAACACATGATCAGAGTTCATCCTATCTTTGGGAAGTTCTTTTGCTAAACTGTAACTTCCACAGAAAATTTTTATTCTTCTGCTTCTGTTTAAAGCCAGCATTTTCATTGTTCGTTGTGAGGCATCCTGTTCCTGCTCACTGGTTATCCTTCTTAAATTTACTGCCCAGAATTTGCAGTTTTAGACTGAAAACCAAGAAGTTATTCAGTCCTGCTATTGGCTTACGTTTATATCTCCTGATTTGCTTTAGATGGCCTGGCCAAAAAGTTTGGGCTTACTCCGGAGCAATTTGGGGAAAACCTCCGGGACAGCTACCAGCGGCATGAGACAGAGCAGTTTCCAGCAGAGCCCTTGGAGCTGGCGAAGGATTATGTTTGCAGGTGGGCTTGCAGTAGCTGGCTGGTGTGAGGAGGAACCTACAGGCAAAGGTGTCCTAATCCTGCAGCGCCTCCATTTTCCCTGCAGCCAGTTCCCTACCCCAGAAGCCGTGCTGGAAGGTGCCCGCTACATGGTAGCCCTGCAGATTGCCCGAGAGCCCCTCGTCCGGCAGGTGCTGAGACAGACTTTCCAGGAAAGGGCCAAGCTCAATATAAGCCCCACTAAGAAAGGTAGAAAGGTAAGCCAGTTGAGGGGCTTTGATCCAACTTACGGTCCACCTCTGTTTGAACTGAGTTTCTTGCCTTCTTGCTTAGCTGAGCTGTCTGCCTGAGTGCAGAGGCAGGCTTTCCCAGGGTCCAGCCCAGTCTCTCTGTCGACTGATGGTTCCCTCTTGTTATGCAGGATGTGGATGAGGCCCACTATGCTTACTCCTTCAAGTACTTAAAGAACAAGCCTGTTAAGGAACTGAGAGATGACCAGTTCCTCAAGATCTGCCTGGCTGAAGATGAAGGGCTGCTCACCATTGACATCAGCATCGATATGAAGGGAGTGGAAGGGTAAGCAGAGCTCTAGCCTGGGGTATTTTGGGAAAGCCTGGTCTGGAGTCTGTTGGAGGGAGGGGTCCCTCAGGAATGTGAACCACGCCTTCAGAACTGAGCAAGCCATTGTCTCTGGCCCACTCAGTGTTCCTGGGCATTCAAGCACCACCTCTTCTCTGTCCCTGATACCAGTGTTATATCCCCTCAGCTATGGCAGTGACCAGACGTATTTTGAAGAAATCAAACAATTTTATTACCGAGATGAGTTCAGCCATCAGGTGCAGGAGTGGAACCGGCAGCGCACCATGGCCATCGAACGAGCTCTACAGCAGTTCCTATATGTGCAGATGGCCAAAGAGCTCAAGAACAAGCTGCTGGCCGAAGCCAAAGAATACGTCATAAAGGTGAGGACCGGCACTCGACCTTTCAGTTCAGTTCAGAGTCGTGTCGGACTCTTTGCGACCCCATGGACTGCAGCATGCCAGGCCAGCAGCACAACCTTCAGTCCTGTAATTTCCCCAGGCTAGAGCTGAAAATGAAGGCACCTCTTAATAGCTGTGCTGTAGCTAATGGAAACCCTCGGGCATAACCTGAGAGGGAATACACACAAGGTCATGGGTCACTCTAAGACCTCCCTTTGAAGAGCCTTTTCCTTCCCTTCCCCACCTGGTACACATTCTTCGTATAGGTGACTGGCCTCTGTACTCTCCTGTTGTTAAGAACAAGGTGTGCCTTCAGGTTGTAAGCCTGCCGAGGCCTAGAAACATGTACACGTATAAATATGGTCTTTGCGAATATGTGTCAGCCCCTGTTTCTGTAACACACTTGGTGAGCCTGACAGCCATAGTGACTGGTGTGTCTCCTCCCCAGGCCTGTAGTCGAAAGCTGTACAACTGGTTGAGGGTGGCGCCCTACCGGCCAGATCAACAAGTAGAAGAAGACGACGACTTCATGGATGAGAACCAAGGGAAGGGCATCCGGGTCCTAGGCATTGCTTTCTCCTCTGCCAGGTAACTTCCTGTTCTTGCATGCCTGGCATCACCCCTTACCTGTCTCCCTAATCTTGTTCTTCTCTTACTCATATTCTTATAGTCCTGATTGTCACACGGTTCTTTTTCTGTCGGGCTGGCAGAGATCACCCTGTGTTCTGCGCCTTGGTCAATGGTGAAGGAGAAGTGACAGACTTCCTCCGGCTGCCTCATTTTACCAAACGGCGAACTGCATGGAGAGAGGAGGAGCGGGAGAAGAAGGCAAGTGGCTGGGACTGGTTATCAAATGTACAACTTCAACATGTCTTACATGCAGTGGGCATATGCAATCATGCTCTAAGCAATATACCATGCAAGATCTCTGACCTGTTCACTAACCTCTTAAGTCCTGGGATAAGGCTCACTTTCATAGGCAGTAGATGGCACTCAAGATCTGGAACAGAATTAGCTTCTTGACTTGAAGCCAGTTCCTAGACCTTGTGCTTCTGGGAGCTACCATTACTGCCTCTGTTCTTAACCGCATCTAGGTCAGCTTGTTCCAGGAGTTGAAAGCCACTGAGGCATTAAGCCAACCTTTTCCCTGCTTTCAGCATTTGTGTTTCTTCCGTGGAAGGAGAAATTTAAATCCATCTCGTGTGTATCCTTCTGATTTTTTCTTTAACATAACGGTATCTTTCCATTTTATTAACAAGAGTTCCATTCTAAAACATAATTTTCAGCAAACAACTTTTTTAAAAAAGAAAAAAAACCTTGAGATCAGAACAGTCTTGACTGCCAGGCAGTTCGTGTTAAAAGAAAGACCTGAGTATGTTAACCACAGCTCACGTGTAAGCCAGATATACAGTAGTCATAGGAAAGATTAACAGATCTTTAATTTCCAACTAGAGCTCCTAGTCACCTTGTTTTGTGTTGCAGTTAGACAACGCATGACGCATCATTGTTCTCTGGTCTCATAAGGTCTCAAGCTACTCATACGGAGAGAAAAGCGTTAGAAATCTCCCGTCTTCAGAGCCATTTATCTCCAATTTTCTTTCACTCCAGGCTCAAGACATTGAAACTCTGAAGAAATTCCTGTTGAACAAAAAGCCTCACGTGGTGACAGTTGCAGGAGAGAACAGGTAGGGAGGGGCACCAGGTGATTGGGCCAGGCCTGGCTAAAGCCGCTCATCCTTTATTGTTGAATCTGCTCTGTGCCTGTGAAGATCCTTGATAACACGTGATACCCCCACTTCCAGAGGGTATCCCTGGAATACTGTACCCCTTTGTCTTCAAAGCTCTCTCCTCCCTGCTCCCAGCGGAGATGGTTCATCCCTGAGAAACTATCCAGAAATCCCTGACCACTACCCCTCCTTCCTCCAGGGATGCCCAGATGTTGATTGAGGATGTGAAGCGCATCGTGCATGAGCTGGACCAGGGTCAGCAGCTGTCCTCTGTTGGGGTGGAGCTGATTGACAATGAGTTGGCCATCCTCTATATGAACAGCAAGAAATCAGAGGTAAGCCAGGAGCCCATGCTTAGGCTTCACACAGGCAAGAGCTATCCCCAGGGAGATAAGGAGGCAAAGATTGTCAGGGGCGCAGGACTGCACCTTTTCTCTTAACTGTGCAGAAAATCTCCCATCATGCCAGTCATAGTTCAGCCTGGGAGCCCCAGAGATTAAATTGGTCCCAGGAAAAATGGTCCTAGAGAAGAGAACATGACATCAAGCCAGGCAGTTTGGATTTCCTCTAACTGTTAGAGCTGAGGGGACTTTGTGGCCCAGCTGACCCTCATCTGACCTTAGGCAGAGTTCCGGGATTACCCTCCTGTGCTGAGACAGGCCGTCTCCCTGGCCCGGCGCATCCAGGACCCTCTGATTGAGTTTGCCCAGGTGTGCAGCTCAGATGAAGACATCCTATGTCTCAAGTTTCACCCGTTGCAGGTGAGTAGGATTTGACAAGTAGGCCCAGGTGGACAGAGTGGCACAGTAACCTTATCCCTGCCTACTGTGTGTTGACAGGAGCATGTGGTGAAAGAAGAGCTGCTCAACGCCCTGTACTGTGAATTCATCAACCGAGTCAATGAGGTTGGAGTTGATGTCAACCGTGCCATTGCCCACCCCTACAGCCAGGCCTTGATTCAGTATGTCTGTGGCCTAGGACCTCGAAAAGGGACCCATCTCCTGAAGGTAGGATTGGGTTCAATCAGGAAAAAAAGGAAAGTTCTTATTTCATTGAACCTTTACTTTCCCAGTATGGAAGATAGCCTAAGCCATGATTTAGAGGAAGGCGAGAGTATGCTAGACACAGACCTCAGGATAGTGGGCTTTTCTTCTCCCAGAGGAAAGAAAGGATTTCAATACAGAGAGGGGCATGTAGCAACCTTCAAGAGTATTTGTGGTAATTTTTTTCTTAATGTGGGATGGGTACTTGAGTGTATATTTTACATCAGCTTTGAAGCTGTGCATTAGCTGTGTATTGTCTTTGCTCGGCACAGTGTAGTTCTTTAATTTTTTTAGTAGCAGTATGTTGAGCTCGGTACTCAGTTAGCTATTGGGGTGCTGGGGCAGCTTCCTGTTGTGGAAGGTTTCCTGAGACCTGGAAACAGACCAGGAGGTGGGGCCTATCTTCTCCTCCTGCTCCTGCTCACTGCAAGCTTCTCTTCCAGATTCTGAAACAGAACAACACCAGGCTCGAGAGCCGGACTCAGCTGGTCACCATGTGCCACATGGGTCCCAAAGTCTTCATGAATTGCGCTGGCTTCCTCAAGATTGACACCGCCTCCCTGGGGGACAGGTGATGCCCTCTGCCTGGGTGGGCCAAGAGGAGTTCTCTTGGGCTTTGCTTTGGGGGTTCAGGGATTAGGGCTGTCAAGGGGCCACAGACTATTTAAATTAGGAAATGTTTTAAAGCCAAGAGTCTTTATTTAGTCAAGAGCCTCTGACCTATGGAAAAGATCAGTTCAATTATGTGAAGCTTCTCTGTGAGGGAAACATCAAAAAAACCAACTTAGTTTATCAATTGAGGACAGAAAACATAAGACTTGGTTCAGTAAACACAAACTTGTTCTGTTGTTGTGATTTTTTGTGGCTCAATAAGGGTGGGAATAGTTGGGGCATTGGAAGAGGAGTGTGGGGGTCTGAGGAGATAAGAAAGGGGGAGAGAGATTTGGTATGTTCTGAGATAATGTTATTGAGAGAAAGTTCTCTGTTCACTTGGACTTTGGACTTCACTATTGACCTCTTCCTCTCCAGAAGTTATCAACTCAGTCTTTGGAGGATCTTTTCCACGGGCACATAGCTCCTCATTCAGTAATGGAAATCAGTGGGGAAATAGGCTTCAAGTTCTAAAACTTCATTTTCCACCCAGCTTTGCTGTAACACTCCACGAATAACATAGGTCCATGTGAGTGCACGGGCAAGACCAGCCTGGGAAGGCTTTATGGGGGAAAGTAGCTGTCAGCAAATTCTCAAAGGTCTTCTTCCCCCTTCTTGTTTTATTTGTAATACTTTTATGTATAATTTCATCATATAAAAATCAATAACATATAGAAATATTATGCAGAAAGTGGAAGTCCCCCATAATCCCACCCCCCAGAGATAACTGCCATAACAAGTTGATGTATACTACAACTTTTCTAAATTTTATTTTTGCTATGCATTTACTAACTACCCATTTACTACAAAAATGGGATCATACGGTTCATAGTGTTTTGCAGTGCATTTTTCACGTTATCAATATATCGTGGCCATCTTTCATGTCAGCACACACAGATCTACCTCATTCTTTGTAATGGATGTATAGTATCCCATTGTATGGAGGTACCCTAATTTATTTAACCAGTTCCCCATTGGTGGACATCTGGGTTGTTACTAGAAGCTTTTTGTTATATATCCTGCTCCTCTTCTGCCTCTCCTTCAGCACTGACTCATATATTGAAGTCCTTGATGGTTCCCGAGTTCACCCTGAGACTTATGAGTGGGCCAGGAAGATGGCGGTGGATGCTCTGGAATATGATGAATCAGCTGAGGATGCCAACCCTGCGGGAGCCCTTGAAGAAATCTTGGAAAACCCAGAGCGACTCAAGGACCTAGACCTTGATGCTTTTGCAGAAGAACTGGAGAGGCAGGTGGGTGACAGAGTGGAAGGCTTGGCCTAGATGAGAAGAGACTCAGGAATCCTCAAAGAAGCCCCCATACTGTTAGTGTAAGAGACTTGATCCTCTCCCTCCCCATGCAGTACTGGGTTTTCTCAAGGAAGTTTTCAGTCTGCTTATTAAGGAACCAAGGACGTCTCAGAGACTGCAGTAGTCATTGTGGGGGCCATTTTTGGGGGGAGCTGGGCGTGGTGGGGTAGTAGTTTCCTTCTGGGACCTCTTTCCTCCTTTCCAGCTGTGCAGTTTTGCATTTGTTTCACACATTGTGATTCCATGATGGGTTTTTTTGGCTGCACTTTGGGTCTTCATTGCTGTGCTCAGGCTTTCTTGAGTTGGGACGAGTTGTGGCGAGTGGGGGCAACTCTAGTGCTGGTGCACAGGTTTCTCACTGTGATGACTTCTTTTGTTGTGGAGCACAGGCTCTAGGGCCTCCAGGCTCAGTAGTTTGTGGTGGAAGGGCTTAGTTACCCTGCAGCATGTGGAATGTTCCCAGGCAAGGAATCGAACCTGTGTCCCCCATGTTGGCAGGCAGATTCTTAACCCCTGGACCACCAGGGAGGTCCCCATGAAGCATTTTTATTGTATAACCGTGTTCCATGGCTAAGGAATAGTTTGAAAAGCTGATTTAGTACATGTTAGGAGGAAAGAAAAGAAACCCTGACAGGAGCCAACTGGCTACTCCTTTCGTTGAAACCCCTGGTGGCTCAGGTTGGGGAACAGTTACAAGACTCTTAATGGGGGCTTCTTCCCCAGGGCTATGGTGACAAACACATCACGCTGTACGACATCCGAGCGGAGCTGAGCTGTCGGTATAAGGACCTCCGGACAGCCTACCGCTCTCCCAACACAGAGGAAATCTTCAATATGTTAACCAAAGAGACACCAGAGACCTTCTACATTGGTAAATCCTGGGTCTGTTTTCTTTAGTTGGAGGAGGATAAAAAGGGGCTGATGGGATAGTGTTTACTGTGTATGTTCAAGTCAGACTATAATTCCAACAGAATAAGGCCAGTTTGTACTGTAAGTGGGAAAGACCAGGGAAGCTTTTAAGAAGATTATAGAGCCCTAAGCTGGAAGTCNCATTGGTAAATCCTGGGTCTGTTTTCTTTAGTTGGAGGAGGATAAAAAGGGGCTGATGGGATAGTGTTTACTGTGTATGTTCAAGTCAGACTATAATTCCAACAGAATAAGGCCAGTTTGTACTGTAAGTGGGAAAGACCAGGGAAGCTTTTAAGAAGATTATAGAGCCCTAAGCTGGAAGTCCAGAGAAGGCAATGGCACCCCACTCCAGTACTCTTGCCTGGAAAATCCTATGGATGGAGGAGCCTGGTGGGCTGCAGTCCATGGGATCACTAAGAGTTGGACACAACTGAGCGACTTCACTTTCACTTTTATACATTGGGGAAGGAACTGGCAACCCACTCCAGTGTTCTTACCTGGAGAATCCCAGGGACCCGGGAGCCTGGTGGGCTGCCATCTATGGGGTTGCACGGGGTCGGACACGACTGAAGCGACTTAGCAGCAGCAGCAGCAAGCTGGAAGTCAGATTCGAGTTGCAAGGTCAAATCGTGCTTTTTAACCTGCTTTTATGCGGTGTTCATGGGGTCAGTCTTGTGGCTTCCTTTTCCTGTCATCAAATGAAGGCAAGATCTCCCTTTTCAAGGATATGAAGGAATCAGGGGAGATGCTCTAGGACAGATGTTCTGTCACTAAACAGTTGGTGGGGAGGAGTCACCTCTCCAGTTTTCTCAGCCTGCCCCCCCCCGTTCTCTTCCCTTCCTTCTCCTCTCCCCTTCCTGCAGGAAAGCTCATTATTTGCAACGTCACCGGCATTGCCCATAGGCGTCCACAGGGCGAAAGCTACGACCAGGCAATCCGAAACGATGAGACGGGGCTGTGGCAGTGCCCTTTCTGTCAACAAGACAATTTCCCAGAACTAAGCGAGGTATGTGCTACAGTGTTGTTACGGTTTGTGATTGCATGATCTCAGTGCTGTAGAAAGGCGTCGAGAATGGGAGTAGTTTAGGTGACACTTTACCATGGCAATACACGAAAAAGGAAGAGATCTGGAACGGACACAGGCCTAACTTAAAGTCCCTCCGTGTGCTGCTAGTCAGAAATGACCTGTGTGCTCTTACTCTGCTCTCACTCAGCCCTTAATCCTTGTTTCCCATTCTCTGAGGATCTTGCTGAACCAGTTAGAGACATAAAAAATGTATGACTTTTTACATACAGGGTGGGCACGGTGTCCCTATGCTAGTTAGAAGGCATCTGTAGACTCCCTTCAGTGTTTTCATCCTCCACACACATCTTAGTTTTTCCCACAGATTTCTCGACGACATCTGCTTTTTTCATGGTTAGAACTCATAAAAGCCATCCTAAAGCTTTTTCTGTATCTTCACATGTTACTTAGGCAGATAGTAAAACAGACCGTTTCTCAACTTTACCCAGTAAAAGAAACTGGTGAGATTTGTCAAGGATGTAAAAGAGCCATGATGTGCTGGTTCACTGAAATGCGTTGTTCTGAGGTGACAAACAGATATTTCTTAAGCTCCCAAGGTCAGGACAGAATGGGAGGGGGGGGTTTCAGTTGAAGCTGGAGGGACGTGTACAGTAAATTAACATAAAAGATTGAGCTGCTGGCCAGTGGTGCCAAACATGAGTTATGTATCAGGGAACCTAGGGGATATTCAAATTCTGTGTTGCTGGGTGGCTGAGTCATCATGTTCTCACATCTTGATGCCAGTGCCAGTGGTGAGATGAATTACAGCATTCCTGCCAGCTTTTTCCTGACTGGGTGGTCTCCGGAATCCTAATGATCAAGCTCTTCTCCTGATGCCGTCTTTAGGTCTGGAACCACTTTGACAGCGGTTCATGCCCAGGCCAGGCCATCGGTGTCAAAACACGGCTAGACAATGGTGTCACTGGCTTCATCCCCACCAAATTCCTCAGTGACAAAGTGGTAAAGCGGCCAGAGGAACGAGTGAAGGTAGGTGAATGACACGACTAAGGCATCTGGCGCAGTTTCAGCAGCCCAAATCAGGCTGGCTTTGGGCTGTGCCCACCAGGAGTTAGGCTCTGTTCCCAGGGGCTCCTGGTGGGGAACATTTCAGGAGGATTTATAACCAGTTGAGTGAAGTCAGGGTAAGAAGCACCTACCCAAACGAGGAACAGCTTTTGTTCACTGCCTTTGTGAAACTTCATCAAGTTTCCAGCGCTTCCTGTGTGGGAAGCCGTGGTTTAGTCTGGTGGGCAGGAAGCAAGGCCTGGCATTCCATGCTGTGAAGCAGAAAGGCTGAGCTCCCTTTCTGTTCTAGTCTTTCTTGTCAGAGCTGCCATTATGCACACACTGGATTCCAGCCCTTGATATTTATATGTGTTGTCTCAAATCTGCTAGTCCAATGGAAAAGGGAATATTTATCTTCTGGTTTCAGAGAAGTTTGAGTGCCTTTTCCAGGATCATCCTGTTAGTGACATCTGCTAGTGGTACCAGATCTGCCAAATCTCCGGTTCTGAGTGTTGTGAACCCCTGAGAACCATGGACTTAGGAAGGCTGGAGAAAGACATTCCTAACGCAGGCATCCCTCATTGTATTGCCCTTCACAGATACCGTAGTTGTTGTTTTTTTTTTTTTTAACAAATTTAAAGTTGATGGTAACCCTGCATTGAGCAAATCTATTAGTACCATTTTTTCCAACAGCATTTGATCACTTCATGTCTCTGTGCTACATTTATTTGTGCCAATTCTCACAATATTTCACACTTTTTAAGTATATTTGTCAGAGTGATCTGTGATCAGTAATCTTTGATGTTAGTGTTGCAAAAAGATTTGGACTTGCTAAAGGCTCAGGTGATGGTTTGCCTTTTTTTATCAATAAAAGAAATTTTAATTAAGATATTTTACTTTTTTAAAACATAACAGTGTTAAAAAAAAAAAAAAAGTGTTGCACATTTAATAGACTATAGTGTGACCATAACTCTTATATGTTCTAGGAAACTAAAAACTTCTAGTGACTCACTTTATTATGATGTTTGCTTTATTGTGGCGGTCTGGAACTGAACTTGGAATGTCTCCGAGGTATACCTGTAAATGGAGCTAGGGCAGTTTTCAGGAGAGCTGTGCAAAGTGACTAGGTTTTGTCACTCTTTAAACAGAAAGGCTCAAATCGGGGAAAGTACAGAAAAACTGTTACTTTGCTTTTCCTCCAAAAAGGGCAGCCAGACTTGGCTCACACCCTAGGAACAGTAATTGGGCAACTTTATGGGGAAAGAGAATAGTGCCAGTGACAGATCCCGGGAGACTCCAGTTGGTGTTTCTGCCTAGAGCAGGAGGCATCAGTACCTGGCACAAGTAGTCTGCAGACCAAACTCAGCCCAGAACTCCTGCTATCCTGACGCACAGTAGCCAGCTGGCTCTGGACAGTGTGTCCACCTTTCTGCCTGGACTTTGCTGTCCTCACATGGAAAATGGGGCATCGGGCTAGACCGTCTCTGTCCCTTCCAGCTCAAATGTTCTGTGGGTCTAGGTGGGAATGACTGTTCACTGCCGCATCATGAAGATTGACATCGAAAAGTTTAGTGCAGACCTGACCTGCCGCACCTCCGACCTCATGGACAGGAACAACGAGTGGAAACTGCCCAAGGACACCTACTATGACTTTGATGCCGAAGCAGCAGACCACAAGCAGGAGGAGGACATGAAGCGGAAGCAGCAGAGGACCAGTGAGTGCTCCCAGCCACGCCTGTGTGCCCCAGGTCCTCGCAGCCCTCCCTGCCCAGGATGCATGTGCTGACTGCTCGGCCTCCCAGTGGGACTGAGTGCTCAGCTCTGAGGGGCTGAAGCCCGGAGATAGCAGGAGAGGGAGTCATAGGCCGGGCTGGGCGCCCAGGTCTTCTTGGGTCACATTTTCTTTTCTAATGCACTGGACTCCTAAAATTTCATTCTCCCAACACCGTAGGAGCCCAGGTTAACACATCCTTCACATCCAAGAATCCAGGCCCAGAGAAGGTGAAAGTCTCAGAATTCAGTGGATCAGAAATTTAGCCATGGCTTGTCTCATTGGGCTGGCTCCCCATCAGCTGACCTATGCTTCTTTCCTGCTCTCTTCAGCGTATATCAAGCGAGTGATTGCACACCCATCCTTCCATAATATAAATTTTAAGCAAGCAGAAAAAATGATGGAAACCATGGACCAGGGTGATGTGATCATCCGACCGAGCAGCAAGGGCGAGAATCACCTGACAGTGACCTGGAAGGTCAGTGATGGCATCTACCAGCACGTGGATGTGCGGGAAGAAGGCAAGGAAAATGCCTTCAGCCTGGGAGCCACCCTGTGGATCAACAGTGAGGTGAGAGGCAGCCCCTGCACACTCTAGCATCCTCGTCCTGCTTCCAGAAGCAAGTCCCTTCCATGGTAGTTACTTGTGTGCGTTGTATCTTTCTAGCTACTCAGGACAGCAAAACTCAGGGCCCTTATGAAATGGGTAATTTGGCAGCAATTTTGTGTATGTCGTGTTTCTTTTTCTGTCCTCCAGATTCTAAAATAGACTGCCTAGAGAACCACTGGAGGCAGAGGAGAAAGTACACATGCAAGGGTTGTGTCCTCAAGTAGACATAGGCCAAATTTCTCTCTTCAGTGGAGAGAAATTTTATGAAGGCCCTTACTGCCCCCAAGCACTAAGGGAGAACTAAAGTTATGATTTAAAGGCTTTTGTGGACTTCCCCGGTGGCTCAGCAGGTGAAGAATCGCCTGCAATGCTGGAGACCTGGATTGGGAAGATTCCCCTGGAGAAGGGAACAACTACCCACTCCAGTATTCTGCCTGGAGAACTCCGTGGATTGTATAGTCCATGTGGTCACAGAGAGTTGAACACGACTGAGAGACTTTCACTTCACTTCACTGGTGGTCTAGCAGTTAATAATCTGCCTTATAATGCAGGGGTGTGATTTCGATCCCTGGTTGAAGAATTAAAGATCCTACATGCCTCAGAGCAACTAAAGCTGCCTGCAGCAGCTACTGAGCAGGCCACTTGTGCCTCAATAACAAAGACCCAATGCAGCCAAATAAATTTTTAAAATGTAAGGGATTTTGTGTCTTGTAAACTAATAAAATTAGACCCAACTCACACAGATGGGTAAGTTGAAGGGACTTTGCAGCAGAATGAGGCTACAGCAGGAGAGCTGGGAGAATTCCTCCACTCCGTGGGTTCTCTTCCAAGTGGACTTGAAAGGCTGGATCTCAGTTCAGAATGTGACACTCAGGGCCTTCACCTTCTTCCCACAGGAGTTTGAAGACTTGGATGAGATTGTTGCCCGCTATGTTCAGCCTATGGCATCCTTTGCCCGGGACCTTCTAAACCACAAATATTATCAGGACTGCAGCGGTGGGGACCGTAAGGTGAGCCCAGGGCCCTGCGAGGGATGACCCCTCCCAGTCACTTAAGGATGTTTGGTTTCCCTTCAGTGTAGGGGATGCTGCGCTGGTGAAGGAGGTGTACATGGTGTGTGAGGCCAGACATTGTGTACCAAGCATGCTGCTATCCCAACCTCTCCCCCTCATTCTACCCCCAGAAATTAGAGGAGCTGCTCATCAAAACTAAGAAGGAGAAGCCCACCTTCATTCCCTATTTCATCTGTGCCTGCAAGGAACTGCCCGGCAAGTTCCTACTGGGATACCAGCCCCGGGGTAAACCCAGGTGAGCACTGGTGCTGAGAAGGTGCTGCCGCTGGGGTCCACAGATAGGCTCGCAGGCCCCGAACAGTACTCTCTCTGGTTCTGCTTGACTGCCTTTCCCCTCTTACCTGTTTCGAGTGGAGGTGGAGGTTGGAGGTGGGGACAGAGGGTGATGATTTAGAGGCAAAAGGCAAAGACTGAATAAGAAAGGCACTTTAATCAACTGGGTGAAAAAGGAGGTCGCTTCACCTCTTCTGCCTCCCAGGGAGTAATGGGAACCACTAGACCCTCTCTCCACTTGACTGGCAGAGATGGGGGCCAGCACACTGCTCTGTCCCCCGCTTCACCCTCACCAGGGCCTTTACCCTCAGCAGTGGCTCCCTGCTGCTGTGTTGAGCGTGTGCTGAAGGTGGGGTCGGTCTGGAAAGCATCTCTTCTTCCAGTCGCCGGCCTGCTCCGCTCCCTTCTGTGTGTGATAGCCAGGCTGGCCTCCCTCCATATTCTGATATCCGAGCCCCTCCAGCACTCTCACTGGACCAGACCAAGTCCTGTCTCCCTCAGTCTCCTCTGTTGTGTCTGCTATCCAGACTGATGGCCAGACTTGCCTTCTGCACTCCCGCGTCCTGCTGCCGTCTTGCCTCAGTCTGTGCCTCTCTGTTCTTGGTCCTGGACCACGCGTGTGCGCGTGGTGCCCAGAGTGGGCTCCATTAGGAGGTGCTCAGAGGACAAGCAGCTCTGGGCCCTGCACCATCATGGGCACTTCTGGAATATCGTGCTTGTTTCTAATTAACCAGCGTGCTTCCAGAAGATGGCAGCCAGGGCCACGTGGGGGTTGGAAACGTTCCATGAGGAGCAGCTGAACAGAGGACTTTAACCAGGGACAGAGGCCACGTGACAGCTTCCCGTGGAAAGGGGCACAGACTCCTCATAGTGCAAGAAGCAGGTTTCATCTCCATCTGAGTGAGAACATTGACATACTAGCACTGGCTGTTGACACTGCTTTATTGAGCACAGTCCGTTTACAGTATTGTGATGAGTGCCTTACACAGTGTTGTTTATTGCTCGTAGGTTAAGCACTATATATTTAAGTATTATCATTCTCTTTTCACAAATGAGGCTGAGATTCACTTCAGTAGCTTGGTACAAAAGTAACTTGTTACAAAACCATAAAGGTGATGAGTTGGCAGAGCCGAAACTGGAACTGGATCTGAACCCAGAGCCTCTTATCTACTCTTTGCTCTGGCAGAGTATTAAGTGAGGACAGACCAGCCACCTTCAAGAGGCACTTCGGATTTGGCTCATGGAGCACTGTGCTTTGCTGCCCGGGGAGGCCCCCCACCCCAACACTGATGTCTGTACCCCCCTCGCCAGCGGTGCAGTGCCATCACACGACAGCCCAGGGTGGTAACGTGGCCCCCAGCAAGCCTTCTGGCGGCCTGTAGAGAGCACACCTGGGGCTGCTGACTCCAGGCCTTGTCTGGGCTTCTCTGTGCCTCCTCACCTCGCCAGAGTGCAGCCTCCTTTTCCAGGGCCAGGGACTGGCTCTTTTATCTCTCCTTCCCCTAGCACCCAGTGTGGCTACTTCACATGGTGGAGATCTGCTCTGGCCACTCACTCACAGCTGGCCACAAGTGGGATCTGATGCATATTTTCTTCCAAAATCTCAGGATAGAATACGTAACTGTGACTCCAGAAGGATTCCGGTACCGGGGCCAAGTCTTCCCCACTGTGAACGGCCTTTTCAGATGGTTTAAGGACCACTATCAGGATCCTGTGCCAGGTGAGCTCTGCTCTCTTTGACTTCCAGAGTGTAATTGAGGGACAGGTGAGCACTGAGTGGAGACAGACACTAACTCTGTGGCAGAAGGTGAGGCCTAGGCTGCAGCTGTAGCTCAACTCCAACTCCTTCCTCCTAACATCAGGAAGGCCCTCCATCCTCTTTGCCTATACAGCTTCTCTTTTTTTTTTTAACTTATGTATTTATTTGGCTACACTGTGCAGCTGTGGTATCTTAGTTCCTTGATCAGAGATTGAACCCAGGCTCTCAGCAGTGAAAAGGCAAAGTTACAACCACTGAACTGCCGGGGAATTCCCCCAGCTGCCCTTCTTTCCACCCACCTCAGTACCTCTCCCAGCTCCCTAAGTTGTAAAACTGGAAGGAGGTTTCTGGAGAGACTTCTCACTCGGGCCGTTTCCTGCAGGCATCACCCCCAGTAGCAGCAGCAGGACCCGAACACCTGCTTCCATCAATGCCACCCCAGCCAACATCAACCTTGCAGGTAAGGAGCTCACGCCAGGCCTGGGGTGAGGGGGCTGGCGCTGGAAGGGCTGTCCCCTAACGTGCCCATCTCCACCTCTCGTGCTTACAGATCTGACGCGGGCTGTGAACGCCCTGCCCCAGAACATGACCTCGCAGATGTTCAATGCCATTGCTGCCGTGACGGGCCAGGGCCAGAACCCTAATGCCACCCCAGCGCAGTGGGCCTCCAGCCAGTATGGCTACGGCGGCAGCGGAGGGGGCAGCAGCGCTTACCATGTATGTGGCCTGGGGAGGAAAAGCCCTGCAGAGGGTGGGGAAGGATGAAAGGGGGCGGTCACCCTTCACCAGCCTGTGTCTGTAGACTGGGCTCGGCAGGGCGCACCACGAGGGCCTCCATAGCAGGTGGGCCTGCCACAGCATTAGGAGCTGTCTCCAACAGATGTTCCTTGCTCTCGGGCCAACTCGGGAATGGGGGTAAGAGAAGTGCTGACCATTCCACGAAGTCTTTTGGGATCTTTGGAACCTGCACCCTCAAGCCTCTAGACTCGAGTGGTCAAGTGGTGGGCCCTGCTGTTGGCCTGCCTCCGCTGCACAGAATCACACCCTGCTCAAGAGAGGGTCAGCTGGAAGGCTTTGTGCAGAGCCCAGATTTTCAGCTTGTCAGAAATTTACCAGAAGAGCAAATAAGCACAGAGCCCAGCCTAAACTCAACTGTCACCCTTCTCCAGGTATTCCCAACACCAGCCCAGCAGCCAGTGGCCACACCACTAATGACCCCCAGCTACTCCTACACAACACCCAGCCAACCCATCACGACGCCACAGTACCACCAGCTGCAGGCCAGCACCACCCCACAGTCTGCCCAGGCCCAGCCCCAGCCCTCTTCCAGCTCCCGGCAACGGCAGCAGCAGCCAAAGTGAGTACACTGACAGTAGACAGGTCGTTAGTCGAGGTGGGCGCTCTGGGTCTCCCGGCAGCCGCAAGCCAGGTGGTGTCCCCCGGCAGCCGCAAGCCAGGTGGTGTCCCCCAGAGGCCTGGGCTCTGGGAGGAGCCAGAAGAACACCGCTGAGATGCAAGATCCATCTCTGTGAGGATGGAGGCTCCCGGGGACTGTGGGGTGGGCTTTCTTCTGGCGAGCCGCAGGCTGAGTCAAGTCCTTGTATCACACACCCTGGTTCTCCCTCCAGGTCCAACAGCCATGCAGCCATCGACTGGGGCAAGATGGCAGAACAGTGGCTGCAGGAGAAGGAGGCGGAGCGGCGGAAACAGAAGCAGCGGCTGACCCCTCGGCCCTCCCCCAGCCCCATGATCGAAAGCACCCCCATGTCTATTGCTGGCGATGCCACCCCACTCCTGGACGAGATGGATCGGTAGGGCGCCTGCTCCTAGGACTCTGGTTACCTCTGAGGCTGGGAGAGACCTGGCTGCCCACTGCCTCACTCCCTGCCCCTCCTTTTCTGTCCATAAAGTGGCGTGAATTGACGTTCTCTTTGGTGGTCAGCCTGGATGGGAAACAGGCTGGATGGCCTTGTGAACTTGAGCTCAGTGTGCGCTAGGCAACAATCCTCCCCTCCAGGCCCTCACTGACCGCCTGTCCTGGGACCAGGCTGGGAGCCGTATGTGGCAGGGAGGAAGAAGAGGAAGAAGGAGGTGAGAGTGGAGTTTTGTGCTCTGCTCCCTACAAGCCATTTTGAGCTTCTGCCCTTCCCTGACTCTGGGCTGCGGCGGAGCCAAATTCAGCACGCGAGTCTCCCCCGCGCTCGTGGGGAGAGGGATGCTATTTATTCAGTTTTGGACAGGAGGGCGAGTACTTCCACCCTGGTGCCAACAGCAGGGTTGCCGTCAAAGCAGGATGACGAGGGATGTAGGGGAGCAGTGCTGACCTGCCCAGCCCCCACCTGGCTGCCCTCACCCCTTGCTGCCGCCGCTTCCTGCCTGTCATTTGAATAAACAGTGTTTCTACAGAGCACCTGACAAAGCCTCACTCTGCCAGGTCTCCAGCTCTTGAGGGGGAGCTTTCAAAGCCGTGCTGGCAGTCAAAGGCTTTGGCATAGTCAATAAAGCAGAAATAGATGTTTTTCTGGAGAGAAAAAACAAAAGCCGTGTTGGGAGCTCTGCAGGCTCCCCTGACCCCAGGCCTTCAGAGAGGCGGTGACTTACAGAGGAGCAGGTGGCTTCTGCATCAGACCGCCTAGGGTCAGAGCGCTGTCACCTTGAGCAGGCTTTCTTGTCTAACACGGAGAGGAGGGGATACCTGCCTTAGCAGGGCAGCTGTGAGGACTGAGATAAAAAGTGACGGGTCAGTCCAGACCTCATCACACCTCAGTAAATGTTTGCACAGCTGTTGCTGCTCACACACAGTCACCCTGTCTACTACCTTCTGGTCTTCTCTGCCATGGCAGGGAAAGGCCAAAAGTCAGTCTGGGTTTCTCCACTTGAGCCCTGTACCTCTCCCCACTTTCAGCTGACTGGGCCTTGGGATCTGACCTCTACGTGAGTCGTCCCAGGACAGGCCCTACACTCACCTGGTCCCGCCCACACAGCCCCGGCAAGGGTCTCTTGTCTAGCCCGCTGCCTCTTTAGTTCTGAATCGATCTTCCTGTGTTCCTTCACGTTTTGTCTTGCAGTCCTGGGAAACCAAGGCTTTCCCCTCCCTTTTCTCTGAGGACTGCTGCCCATACTTGGTGGGCTTCCCACCTGATGTCTTCATTCAAGATCCCTTTGGCTGTTTCTTGGTAGGAGTTGGGGAGAGGGGCTTGCCTTCTGACAGGAATTCAGTTCCTTTCCCTTCAGCATAAAAGGTTTCTAGAGGGGAGACTTGCCTGACGCCTGCCGATGCGGGGGACACGGGTTCGATCCCTGGCCTGGGAAGATCCCACTGAGCTCATGCTCCGCAACCAGAGAAGCCACCATAATGAGAAGCCCGAGCACAGCACCAAAGAGCCAGGGCAGCCAAAAAATATATATAAATCTTTTAAAGAAGGGTGAGTGGGGACAGTTTAGAAGGGCTGAGCGGGAGCAGGGCCAACCAGCTGGGAAGATTGTGTTCCCTTCGATGCCACCAGCCCCTTCCCCAGGGCCACTTAAGAGCAGGGAAAGGCCAGGCACGGTGGCACAGAGTGGGTTAAAAGGTTCAATTTATTAGGGGTATCACTGCACACAGTACTGCCCATCACCAGGTTGATTTCACACAGACCTGTCTCCTGGTCGACAGGAAGTCGCCTTCCCACCCAGTTGTGCCTGGACCTAGGATGTTAGAAACAGGCTCTGCCCCTTCCCTGCCAACCCACCTACCTTCTCTGGACTTCTCTTGAAAGACAGACCACCCTTCAGAAACGGCCGCAGCCCCATAGCCCTTTGGCTCTGGCCATGCCCAGAGCCCGCCCCCTTCCCCAACAAGTAGCCAGGTGGGAGGGAGAGAGAAGCAGGGGGTCAGCTACAGGCTTGATCGCATTTATTCTTCACCCTGGTCGCCTCAACTGAGATTGGGGTTTGATGCTGGGGGAGATCTCCTCTTGTTGATCTTCTTGACTGGCGAGGTCTTCAAGCCGGGCTTCTTGACCTGGACCCCGTTCTTCTCTCTCTTCCTGGGTGATGAAGACTCCACAATATCCTCACTGGAGGGTTCCTCCCGCCCAGGGTCATTGTAACTGTCCTCACTCTCCAGATCCTGCCGGCTGTCTGGGCTGGACTCTGACATCCTGGCCAACTCTCTCGGGCTTAACGATCGGTTTAAGTCCGGAGGTGATTCCGATTTAACTGGGCTTTTCTTCTTCGTCAACTTGCCCTTCTTGACTTTTTTCTTCACCTTTGCTTTTTCCTTTTCGTCCGTCTCCTCCTCCTTGTCTTTCTCTTTTTTTTTCTTTATCTTCTTGATCACCCTGTTGCCCTGGGACTTACCAGTGGGGCTTTCAGAACGCCAGATGGTGATGGGAGCTGCTGAGTCAGGGGCACCCGTGATCATGCTCAAGCCTGTGTCTGTGGGGGTGTCCGTGGGGGTGGGTCCCACCTGGGTTGGGATGGGAGGCTTGCTTTCCTCCTCCTCCTCCTCCTCCTCCTCTTGGTTTAGGTCATCTGCCCCACACTCATGGTGGATGGGGTGGTGGATCACTGCCACGGAGACAGGCCTGTAGCTCTTGCACCTGCGAGGGAGGAGGGCAGGGCAAGGTGATTGACAGAATGTGGGGGCCAGTGCCCCGTTTCCACCTGCCAGAACTCACCAGCCGTACCAGAACCGCTCCACACACTCTTCTTCTGGGATGAGCTCAAAGCATGGGGACTGGATGATGTCGAAACAGGTTGAGTCTACATCTTGGGAGCAGGTTGGGCCCACATCTCCAGAGCTGCTATTCGTCTTCTCTGAGCAATCCTTCAGCCTGCCACACAGGGGACTGAGCCTGGCTCCCATCCCTCCATGACTCCCCAGGGGCCCAGAGCAAGAAGCCTAAGGGACAGCAGCTTCCACTATGCCCAGACCAGGCTGCCAGAAGACCACCCCACGGCCCCTAGAGCAGAGCCGGGCTTACAAAGCTGGGGCCAGGAGGGCAGAGCTGAGACAGGGAGCCACAGTGGACATTTTGGGCCTGGGTCTGCCCAAGAGTCTCTCCTGGGCAGGGTCTCCCGAGGAGGGGGCTTTACCTCGAGTCACAGTCACAGTGGCTGAGAGAGTGCAGGTGCACGTCGTGGTGGACACAGTCGGAGGAGAAGGGGCGGATGATATGCCCAGCACACTTCTTGTGTTTCCAGCAGCACCTGTCAGTGTTCTTGAATTCACCTGAGGGGGTGAGAGCCTGGGTCACACGGCGCCCACAGCAGCACACCTGGATCTCCCCGCTCGAAGCTCAATCTAAAGCTTTCATCGGGTTCACCCGCTGCCACCACCCTCCCTCCCCCACGGTTGTTTTGTTTTGCTTTTGGCCTCACTGTGCAGCTTGTGGGATCTTAGTTCCCCCGACGAGGGATTGAACCTGAAGGCTCCAGCACTGAAAGCACTGAGTCCTAACCCTACTGGACTGCCAGGGCCATCTACCCACACACGCACACACAGCTGTCCTCACTGCTTGGTAGCAGTAACTCAGCCCAACAGCACCTAGGTCTCAGCCTCTCCTCTCCCCAGCCCATTGCATGTGAATCTGCCCCCACCTCACGGACTTCCAGGACAGTGTCTCACCAAGGTCCCCACCAGCCCCATGCTGTCTGGTAACACCTGCCTCTTCCCCTCCCCTGCCTTCTATGGAAGCCCCACCTTCCCAGGGCCCTCCACTGACTCCCACCTGCCCCTCACCCAGTGCTCAGAGTTGTCAGCTGACCCCGTGCGCAGAGTAACTCAGGGAAGGGAGGGCCGGGGGGACCCAGCAGCATCTTTGGTTACACTCAGCACAGGTCCGGAGGGGAGACCGGTGTCCCACCCCTCCCGGCCTTTGAAGCCGCTCCAGCCCCAGGGCTTGCTAGAGCAGACCGGCTTGAGTCAGGGAGCCTGCCTGAGTGCCACGCCTTACCCCCCCACCCACCCCCATCATCATGCCCCTGGGCTTCTGTCTCTTCTCCTCTCTTTTCTAAGCCTCTTCTCCCTCCGATGCCTGTCTCACCCTCACTTGTCTCCCCTTTTCCAGACTCAATCTTGACTCTCCCTGTTCCCTTCTTATCAAGTTCCCATTCCCCATCCATTCTCTCCCCAGTCCTTAGAGCCACAGACTTGAACCCTTGTAGGTGGCACAGGGGAGAAGCTGCCAAGAGATGACTAGAATTAGGGGAGGCCCCCAAGGAAAGACGCCTACCTCTTTTGCTAGGATGCATCAAGCCAGTACGCACACTGGTCTCGCCCAGCCTTCACTCCCACCGCCTCACCTCTGACCCTGCCTAAGGCCTCAGCGGCGTTCCCCTTGGGCCACCATCTACAACATAAGCCCATGAAGGGACAGGGCACCTTCCTGCAGGTTCCCCCTGAACCTGGGCTCTGGATACTGCTGAGTTCCAGGGCTGCCTGGCTTGGGGTGCTGTGGCTGGCTGACTCCCTCAGAACAGGCCAGGAGGACTGTGCCTTTATCCAGTCCCTACTCAGGGTGGAACTGGGGCAAGACTTCATACTGGCCTCCAGCCAGCAGTTAACTCAGGCTGACCTTAAAGTTACTCCAGGTGACCTTTAAAGGACCTGAGAGATGTGACAGAAGCTTGGTCTAAGCCTTCCCCACCTTCCTCATCCCTTCCCTTGCCCCCACCAGGCTGTGGGGGGCCTGGGTCCCCCATACACCCTGATCCACTTAGTGGGCTCCCTTTGTGCTTCCTTTCCTCCCACGTGCCTTCTCCAACGGCTTGGGAATGAGTCCTGCATGGGAGCAGGACCTTGGAACACCATCACCACTGCCTCAGGGTTTCTCCAGCACTGCTGAACTGCAGCAAAGGGCAGCAGAGTGGCAACTGCCCTGAATTTGTAGTCGGGCCTGAGTCCAAGTTGAGTTGGGTGATCTAGGGGCAAGTTACTTTACTTCTCTGAGCCTTCATTTCCTTACTCACTAAACGGGAATGAAGATAATGCCTCTTTTGCAGGTTTGTTGAGAGGACTCAGTTCACATATGTCAAACATACTGTGCACCATAAAGGGCTGTACAAAGGAAAGGGGTGACTGCGGCCTCCAGGAAGGGGTGGCACTCTCTGTGGAGCACGAGAAGGGGCTGAGGTAGGGCAGCTCGGTGACCCTTTCAGGACCAAACACTTCCCTCCCTCGGACCCCTGGGGCCAGAGATTTCCACACACCCCTCCCCCCCTTGAAGGAGGACCCACCTTCAGAGGATAAAGTAGACGCATCTGTGCTGGACGCCACACTAGCCAGCAGGTGTCCTCTCCCCCAGCTGGGCAACCTGTTTATATCTGAGAGAGTACACAGAGGTAGCAGCAGCCCCTCTCCACGCCATTCACTCAGAAAACAGCTCCTGAGAAGCTCCAGGGACACCCCCCAGGAGATGCAGAGATTAACAGACAATAGTCCCTGCTCTCAACAGGGGCTGAGGGAGGGGATGAGAGAGGAGACAGTCTGTGTAACACTACAGGACAGTGGTGTGAGACAGGTCTTGATAGGGAGGGACAAGGTGGGGAGGAAGGCCTGTGGGAGCAAGGACACCCACTGAAATGGGGGCACAGGGCTTCTTGGAAGAAGCCTAATAGGAGTAGGATCTGGAGGGAAGAATAGGAGTGAGCCAGAATCTAGGTAAGAAGGGACAGTTTCGGGGAAGGGATTGTCCCAGGGTGTCCCCAAACGAAACTCCAGCACAACAGCAGCAGCTCCATCAGCAACCACAGAGTAAAGTCTGCACTTCCTTTTCCTTCCTACAGTTAGCTTTGTCCTTTGAGGGTACCGGACTGAGTCCTGCTTAAGGAAAGGAGATGACTGCTCTGGGACTTCAGCTGGGCCTTCAGTGGCACTTCTATAGTTCTCTGGTCAGCTCCATCTGTTTCCCATGGCACAGGAAATACTCAAATGAATGAAACTCTGAATGCTTCCCTGGACATGTGCACCGCGTGACTGTTCCTCTCAACGCATCATTTCACGGGCTTCATTTGTGGCTGTTCCCACCCCCATCGACTTCTAGCCTGGGGAAGTGTCCCTCCTTCCTCCTTGCCCAAGCGCCTGGACTCCAGGTCCCAGACAGAATTCTCACCTTCTGCCTCTTTCATGTTTGTTTTTCTTCTTACAGGCTATGAACATTTTCAAACAAAACATTCTGTGAACTCTATTTCTCCTTATGTCACTGCATAGCCCCCCTTCTTCCTTTTCAATCCAAGTTTATTCACTCCCTTATTTAACAGATGTAGTGGACAGCTTCACTAGGCACAAGCAAAGAAGGCCCAGTCCCTACCTTCATTGAGCTAAGTCTTGACCTTTGTCTACTCCAGCCACCTATAGTGTGGCAGCCATCCCTGCCCTTCTATCCGGATAGTCCAGGCAAAGGCCACCAGTGATCTAATAGCCAAACCCAGTGACCTTCTTTTTGTCTCATCTCACTGACCCTGTTGACCAATCAACCTCTTTCTTCTGCAGACTCTTCCTTTGGCTCTCATGACACACCTCTCTCAAATTTCTTCCTTCCTAGCTTTTAATTCTTTCCTAACTTCTTTGCTGGCCTGTACTCCTTAAATTGGCGATGCCCAGGGTTCTTTTGCTGGCCTCCTTCTCAGAAGACTCTACAGGCTTGTCTTGGATAATGTTATCCACATCTATGGTTTCAACATCCACTAATAAAATGACATGAATCTTGGTCTCCAATGCATACTGCTTTCCTGAGCACATAGCCTCTGTCCTCTCAGACATTCTCAAAACGTCAGACCAGCACATGTCATATGGACCCACCATCTTCTCCCTACCCTTCACGAAACACTGTCTCTTGTAACTTCCACTTCAGAGAGCAACAAACACCTCAGCTAGAAATCTAGGGATCATCCTTTGCCTCACTTCTCACCAACTCAATGACCAAGTCTTGCCATGCCTACTTGTCCCCACATCTAACTCTGATTCAGACCTATCAATTATCTCTGACAGACGGCTGGAGTAGCCTCCCACCTGGCCTCCCTAACTTCTCACTCCCTACATCCACTCCTCACAATGCAGCCAAACTGGTTCACCATGTTCCTCCTCTTTAATAGCATTCCACTACCTTCAGGATGAGGTGCAAACTCTTCATCATGACATAACTGGTCCCCCAGTTGGTTGACTGAATGAACACATGAGTAGAAGAAAATAAAGCCCTATTGGTGCCACAAGAAGCTGTGGCATTGGAGATTCTGTCCAGGGTTCAAATCTGGGGATTTTTCTGGGGAAAGAAAATTGACCTTGGATGAGCATTTTCCCAGGGTCAGGCACTGTGCTGGGCTTTTAAAATATGCCATTGATTCTAAATCCTCACCAAAGCACATTTTATGGATGGGGACACAGAGACTTACAATAAGTAACTTGTCCAAAGAAACAAGTTAATAGATGATGGAGGTAGAATTAAAATCCAGTTTTCTCGGCTCCATAGTCTGTGCTCTTCCAACCTGTCTACTTGTGTTTCCTATCCAAAACCTGTCCCGCCAGCCATCACTCCCCACTACAACGGCTTTTCACCTCTAACACAGCCAATTCCTCACCCTCTGGTTTTACTCAATCCTGACTCCACAGTCTCCTTTATCCAGCCTGGACCCTAAAGGTCAGGCCAGAGTGACCTGAGCCAGGATCAGGATTCAAACTCTGCTTGCTCTCTCCAGAGTTACTATGGAAGAGGCTTATATGCAGGGTCCACTGACTAACCGCCCCCCTCCCCGGCATATCCCCAAGAAGCCTTGACGGGTCATAACTCTAATGCCATGGGGAGGGATTTAACAACTCCTCTCAGATCTGAGGAAGACAATCTGCTCCAGTTTCCAGCTGAAGCAGCAATCCGGAGCTCCTGCAGCAGAAGTGACTGAGGTTGGCCATAGGGGAGACCCCATAATGAATGACACTGAATGAGAGAGAGCTTAAAAGAGGGAAGCTTGAGGTCTCTTTCTTAGTAGGACATTAATCGAGGTACAGGGACCTAACTCAAAACTCACAGGTGATGCTCATTTGTACAGTCCTCCCAGTCTTGCGAGCTGAGGAGCTCCCCCTGCCCTAGAGGCACAGGGGTTAGTGTTCCAGATCGGGCGCCCGAGCAGCTGAACGGGGGAGGGATGTAGGGAGGGGGGAAGGAGGAAGGAAGGGAGGGAAAAACCAAGGAAGGGAAGGAGGGAAGAGGGAGCTAGGCAGGGCAGCTCCGGTTACCTTGGAAATGCCGCCCTGGCCCCGCCCACCTCTGGAGGCGATTGTGATGTCACTAGTGGAACCTCCAGATTTTTTCCTGCCCTAAAGTCAATGGAACCGCCGGCCCCAACCCCAGCGACTGGACCATGGGTTCCAGCCAAACCTCTCACTTCCTGCTTAGCGGCTGAGGCACATCAATGCCTTCCACCCCTACAACCAGAGGTCGTAATTCTGGCTCCAACCAGACGACCCCGGTCCAACCCGCAAGCGGTTCTCCAGCTCTCCTGTCCCTATCGCTCAATCATTGATCCAAGGGTCGAGTGAGCCCGCCCCCAGGCCCTAACTCCTCCCCAGTCAGCCTTTGGCCCCGCCTCCTTCGTTGGGCTCTCAGGTTCCATCCCCTCCTTGGGTTCTCAGGCCAGTCCCCGTGCCACGCCCCCCAGCTGGAGTGAATGATCGAAGTCGCTCAGTTGTGTCGACTCTTTGCGACCCCGGGGACTGTAGCCCACCAGGCTCCTCCGTCCATGGGATTCTCCAGGCAAGAATACTGGAGTGGGTTGCCATTTCCTTCTCCAGGGGATCTTGCCGACCCAGAGATCAAACCCAGGTTTCCCGCATTGCAGGCAGACGCTTTAACCTCTGAGCCACCAGGGAAGCCCTCCCCTAATCTGCCATGCCCCCTCTTACCGGTGCTGCTCTCGTCCCAAGAACTGGTATCGTCCTCAGTTTTTTCTTTAGTCCACCTTTCAATCCTCAGTGTCGTCCTGACCCACATATCTCTCAGTCTAGTTCTTCGTCTCTACAACTCTTCCACGCAGAAGTCCAACCCTGAACCTCAGCTTGGCCGAGGCCACTGTGAACCCCAATCTCAGCTTCGCCCCAGTCCAGCCCTTAACTCCGCCTCATGCTTGCCCAGTCTCCCCTCTCCCTCTGCTGTAGGCTGCGTTGTTTTAGCCCAAGTCTGAGCTTCAGCGGCGCTCTTCATCCGGGGCCTCCTAGCTCCTTCCGGGCCCCTCCCTCTTTGTTCCACTTTAACCTTAGCACCTCCCCGTATCTCAGGCCTAAACTTTAGCTCGGCCGCTCAGGCCCTGCCCTCAGTCCCATCCCTAGTTCCTCTCCAGATCTGCTCCCGGCTTAGTCCTACCCCCAGAACCTAGCCCCGCCCCAACCCCGTTCTTAGCCCCGCCCCAGCCATTCTCTCAACCTCCCGCCCCTCCCAATCCTTCCGAACCCAGCCGCAGCCCTTAGCCCCGCCCCCAATCTACACTCGGGTCCGTGCGCGTCCGCCTGGGGAGCTACTCCCACCAGTCTCCAATCCTCCATCCAGGATTTCAGGGTCTCTCCTTCCCTGGCGGGAGGCCGGGCTCGCTCTTTCTCTCCCCCAGCAGGCCCCTCCACGGGAGCTCAACGAAAGAAGACGTGATCCCAGCCCCTCGAAGGCCCCCACCCCTACTTCTATGGGGCTCCCTGTCCCAGTGACAATACTGCCTAATATAGATGTCAACATGGAGTCGGAGGAGTGGGGAGGCGGAAGGGCGAGTGGGCAGAAATGCCAGTTCTTCCAGAATAGCATAGCAGGTAAGAACGGTAGCAAAGGACAGAGGGGTTGCTTACTGGGAACTAGGATTGATGTTCCTGTCTCGGCCTCTTAGGATGATGACACCAGGCCACAGGTGTCCTTCCTTTCCTGGCCCAGATATCTGAGACACTTTCAGCCAATCTCTGGCTATGGGTCAGATGTCAATAGGGAGCCAGGTCTTTGGTCACTCTTCACCCAAACTGTTACCATAATAGTTAAGGTAAGCTCTTCCTATGTATGTACTGGGGTGTCCCAGGTGGCACAAGTGGTAAAGAACCCATCCCTGGGTTGGGAAGATCCCCTGGAGGAGAGCATGGCAATCCACTCCAGTCTTCTTGCTTGGAGAATCCTATGGACAGAGGAAGCTGGCAGGCTACAGTCCATGGGGTCGCTAAGCCTCAGACACAACTGAAGCGACTTAGCATGCCCCCTTGCATGTATGTGTTAGTGCTTTACCTTATTTCATCCATGAAATGAATGAGGAACATGCTCCTCCTCTACAGAGGAGGCAACTGGGAGTTCCCTGGTTGCCTAGTTAGGATTCCAGTCTTTCACTGCCGTGGCCTGGGTTCAATCTCTGGTCAGGGAACTGAGATCCCATAAACTGCTCAGCACACATTGCCCACAAAAGAAAATGATAACAACAGAGATGAAACTAAGGCACAGAGCAGAAGTTACTTGTCTGAGTGTCCCAAGATGTACAGCAAGGTTTCAAACGCAGATCCTCCTGCTTAGAGCACATCTTTTTTTTCTGAAGTGGGAAAAATGTCTTATTTTTAATCCAATTTAGTTTTTAACTGTTTTAAAATATAAAAATGTGCTACTCATAATTTTATGTTTATGTCACTAATATAGTTAGATGTTATCAGCACATCTTCTAAGTAAGAGCCTTCCCTCTGCCTTCCTGGGCCTTCTGGTCAACCCAGCAAAGCACCCAAAACTCACTTCTCACTGTGTTCCATACTCTAAAAAAAATACTTAGAGAAGTATTTTTTAAAAGGCAGGAAGAAGGTGAAAAAAAATTTTATCCAAAGGTAGACTTACATATAAGCACCAAGTAGCAGGAGACATTTGGGGGGAAGGGACCAAAGGAAAAGGGCTCCTAAAGATCTCAAAGGTCACTAAAATGTCATCCAGTGAGGGCCAGGTGCATCCCTCTACATGTGGTCCCTGAGTTCCCAGCCTGCCTCACCCCTGCCCAGAGGCCAAGAATGGCCAGAATCACAGCAGAAAGCTCCAGTCCTAAGATGACCATATAGCCCTGCCCATTCCACATCCCTGATACCCCACAAAGGACTCTAGATCCTAACCTGCTAATAACAGAAATTTTAATACATAAGGCATAGTGTGAGACTAGGACCATTAAGCATCCTGAAAGCTAGAGGGCCCAGCAGCTGAGTAAGAGCAGCAGGGCCCTCTTACCTCCCCTTACTGGCCACCTTGGAGAGAGAAGGGCATCCAGGTTTTGACACAGTGCCTGGGGGCAGGAAGTGACTAGCATGGTCCCAAGTACCTCTCCAGGGAAACTGCCACCGAGAGGCAGCTCTTTGGTCTGGAAAAACAGTCAGTGCAAATGTCCTGGGGTTGAGTTCTGGGGGAGTCAAGGTGGCACAGTGCCCCAGGGCGGGCAGTCTCTGGACAGTCCCCTACCCATCATGGGCAACACGTGGGCTTCTTCTTGCTGGCAGTTAGGTAGAGGTTGCTGTCATCACTGTTGATGCCTGGAGAAGGTTGAGAAATAAGTGAGGCAAGGATGGAGGGTCCCCGTGCTCTCTGCCACCCTCGTCCATGTGGGCACTCACGGACAACATCCCCTATGCGCCGGGATCCCGATTTCTCCAGCTCAGCCAGCACGTTGACCTCAAAGGTCAGCGCCGCCACGCGAAAGAAGAACTCCCGGACATTTTCACCTGACACAGGGAGCGGATAGGAGCTCAGGGGTTGTTCCAGGCGGGAACAGCTGGAGGTGTAGCAGTGAGAGGCAAGGCAGGCAGGAAGGCCAGAGCAGAAGGCCAGGTGCCTCTGACTCACCAGTGAGAGATGAGACTGCCCAATACTCGGCCTTCATCTCTTGGGCCACCTTGAGTGCATCTTTCTCCATCAGTATGTACTGAGCAGGAGTCTGAGGGAAAGTCAGAGTCAGACACTGGGCGTGGGGTTTCCCTCGTCAAGGTGGGAAGTCCTCCCCCCACCGCTGGCACACTCACACTCAGGTCCTTCTTGGAACCCACGAGGAAGAGAAGCACGCTGGAAGGGTCATTCTCCTTGAGTGCATCAGCTAGCCACTGCCTGCCACAGACAGTGGACAGCAAGGGATGAGGGAGCCAGATAGGTTCCCCCCACTTCTGTGCCCAATGACGCTCCCTCTGGTCCTGGATGCACTCTTCTCCTTCCCTTCCATACTCCTGACCCACCTTTTTGAACCTTCTCTTCTCAGAGCCCTCACTATAGTTCAGCATGCTTACTTACTTGGTATGCTCCAAGGAGGCCACATCATTCAGGTTGAAGACAATGATGATGGCTGGAAGAGTGGCAGAAAGCGGCTGCAGATTGTTGGGGAAGATGCTACTGGCTCATTTCCACAATCCCTCCAGCCCTAGGCTAGAGGGCAGGTGTACCCACCTACCTCACTTCACTCTGGTGCTTACCTTGAGCTCCTCGGTAGTAGGTTGATGCGATGCACTTGAACCTCTCCTGTCCAGCGGTGTCCCAGCTGGGAGGAAGGTGGGGAGAACACAGGTATGTGCCGGGCAGGGTGGTACTGGGGGCTGAGGTGGGGAACAGGCGCTGGGAGAAGCAAGGGTGGGAAGGAGTGGGGAAAGAACTCACAGCTGCAGACTGAACGGGACACCCAACACCTCAAATCGTTCCATCTCAAAGTCCACTCCGATGGTGGCCTTGTAGTTCTTATCAAAGGTGTCTTTGCAGAACCTGAGGGGGCACCAGATGTTCTGGTCCTGAGCCCAGTCCGCCTGGCTAGGCTTGGGCCCACCCACCTCAGCTCCAGCACCCTCTTACCTATTAATGAGACAAGTCTTCCCCACTGACAGGTCACCCACCACAATGACCTTGGAGATCTTAAATCTGCTGGACACAAGAGTGGGTGGGAAGAGTGAGCTCTAGTTCCTTCACTCAGAGGAGTCCCAGTGCTCCCGGGCAGGTCCACAAAGGGAGCTGCTCCTGGGCTGAGGTTACCATAGACGCCAGGCCTGAACAGATGTGCTAGGGAGGAGTGTCTCTGCTTCAGTGTCACAGAGACTGATTTTGCATCCCAGCTCTCACTTACTATCTGTGTGACTCAGGACAAGTTTCTTAGCTTCTCTGAGCCTCAGTTTCAACATCTGTTAAGTGGGGATTTAACACACATTTTATTGGGTTGTTGTGAAGGTTAAAATGAAATAAATGTCCTATATTCTGGACTGGTCAAGTGGCTCAGTGGCAAAGAATCTGCCTGCCAAGCAGGAGACCCAGGTTCAATCCCTGGGTAGAGAAGATCCTCTGGAGAAGGATATGGCAGCCCACTCCAGTATTCTTGCCTGGGAAATCCCAGGGACAGAGGAACCATGGGGTCACAAAGAGTTGGATACCACCAAGCAACTAAACAACAACCTAAGAACCCCCTCCCCCTCAACACACACACACATACATTCCAACATCTCTCCCTCCCTCCCCAAGATACAACTTAAAAGTTGTATTTTCCATTTAATAAAAGACAATAATTATATGCAACACACTGTCTGACACACAGTACATGCTCAATTAATGGTGGCAACTGTTAATAGTATTATTATTATTATTATTTTTAACCCACAATGGGACTTATCCCTTTAGGACAGCTCACTGTCCTGGAGGTCAAATAGATGGAGTGTGGGAAGCTAAGCTGGTGACCACAGCCTTAAGTTGGACCCCTTCCCTGTGTCAGGAATTAAACTGCCACCTTCCTACCCCACCCCATCTCTTAGGACTTCCCACAACCCAGCTGGAAGGAAGGGGAGCACAGGGGCACGCTAAGAGGCAACAACAGTGTGGCTGGCAGGGACCGAAATGGAGCCTGCAGCTCTTGGCTTTGCATCCTTGCTTTTTTTTTTTTTNAGCTGAAGCCAAAGCAAAGGCTTTGAAGGCCAAGAAAGCCGTGTTGAAAGGTGTCCACAGCCACAAGAAAAAGAAGATCCGGACGTCACCCACCTTCCGGCGGCCCAAAACACTGCGGCTCAGGAGGCAGCCCAAATATCCTCGGAAGAGCGCCCCTAGGAGAAACAAGTCAGTACTGACCCTTGTCGTGAAAAGATGTTTGGGTATCCTCCATTGGTAATTGGGAAATTTACCAAACCTAGAGTATGGCTTCTCAGAATCGTGGTACCTAGTGTGCTTGTCTAACGGGGGTATGAGATTAATGGCCATATTTAAAAGAACCCAGAGTGACTGTCAAAGTTAGTCAGTTGTTAGATTGTTTCATACGTGGTTTATTTTCTGGGGAGTATAAAGTGGGACTGAAATCTTTTAAGAGTTCCAGGTTTAGGATCTGTATTGGACAGTGAAGGCCTGCAGCAGTACATAGCAGCAGCTTTTCGTTTCCTTTCCCAAATGTTTACACTGAAGGAATGGTTAGGGGGAATGGGCAAAAGGTTAGGGTATGTGAGTGTTTTGGTGTGACACTACTGGTGATGACTGACCTTAAGGAGCACAGTTGAGAGTAGAGCCATGGTAGTAGTTACCACCAAAAGTAATTTAACCATTGCTTCCTACAACAAAGCCTGGAGAGTAGATTGTGTCCACAGAGAAAAAGACTTTTTCCCCCATTTGGACCTATAATTTAGTGCGATGAGAGGTGGAGCCCTGATCTCTGTCTTCAAAAGAGGACAGTATACCCAGGCAAACAGAGCTTTGCTTCTCCAAATTTCAGAGGGAAAGCTGTGTCCTGAGGGGCTATTGTAAGTTTAAGTTATAAATAAAAAGTTGCTCTCAAGAACTGAGGGCTTATCAGCCAGTTTTCAGTAACCAAAACAGGGAAAAACAGTCAATTCAGCCTCATAGTGAAGCACCAACATTCTTCGGCACCCTAGCCTGGATCTCAGGATTCCATAGTCTTAACTTTGTTCTTGGGTTTGCTTTTCTAACGTCTTAAGTCTCAAGTTTCTTTTAGAAATTTGCTCCTCGGGAATGTTGAGGTCAGGTAAAGAATGAAGATGATTGTTTAATTTCTTAAAAGGGTGAAAGCCCTTGAAATGTCACTAAGCCAAGGTTCCAGGCCCCCACGTTTCAGGGTGCATGTGATGACACTGTGCAGCGACCAAAGTCTGACAGAAATGATTGCTATCATTGTCTGATGCACCCGGGCCCTTTGAGCCTTGGGCTCCAAAAAAGGGCCCATCCTTTTACTGGACCCACACCAGGTGACCCCGTTTTACCTTTCTCCCAGACTTGACCACTATGCCATCATCAAATTTCCCCTCACCACCGAGTCAGCCATGAAGAAAATAGAAGACAACAACACCCTGGTATTCATTGTGGATGTCAAGGCCAACAAACACCAAATCAAACAGGCTGTGAAGAAGCTCTATGACATTGACGTGGCTAAGGTCAATACTCTGATCAGGTAGGTGAGTGGGGCCCAGTGGGAAGAGAAGGAGGCCAGGGCCTGTCACCTGAATGGCATGAAATTCCTTGATGCTGCTTTTGGGGTCTGAAGTNCACCAAATCAAACAGGCTGTGAAGAAGCTCTATGACATTGACGTGGCTAAGGTCAATACTCTGATCAGGTAGGTGAGTGGGGCCCAGTGGGAAGAGAAGGAGGCCAGGGCCTGTCACCTGAATGGCATGAAATTCCTTGATGCTGCTTTTGGGGTCTGAAGTAGGCTTCCCAGAACGTCAGCTGTCCTGTCTTTAGGACTTAGGGGTTAGTGCTCATTTTCCTGATCCCTATCGCTAGGCAAAAGCAGGCCCTAGAGTAAGTTACAATTAATGTCAGAATTCCTGTGGTTTGTGGCTTAGTAGCTTCCCTGACTCCTTCTGTGCAAATAGAGGGGGGAAAAAAATCACTATTTGTGAGGGAAGAAAAAAATGACATGAACAAAGGAACCACTGATGCACTAGAAGTCTGGGTGGAAGAGAGGGTATGGGGGCAGTGAGGGGCAGCAAGGATTAAGGCTTCCTTCACCACCCTAGGCCTGATGGAGAGAAGAAGGCATATGTTCGACTGGCTCCTGACTATGATGCTTTGGATGTTGCCAACAAAGTAAGCTTCCTTTGCTACAAACTCCTTAACACTCTGCCTTCCTGGGTGCAAATGATGTGTCTGTTAGTGACCAAAGCCTGNCCTGATGGAGAGAAGAAGGCATATGTTCGACTGGCTCCTGACTATGATGCTTTGGATGTTGCCAACAAAGTAAGCTTCCTTTGCTACAAACTCCTTAACACTCTGCCTTCCTGGGTGCAAATGATGTGTCTGTTAGTGACCAAAGCCTGATTTCGGTGATTAGTCTTAACTGACTGACTGACTGCACCTCTATCTTTTAAAAATACTGTGACATTCCCTGTTAATCTTCACATTTCCACTCTCAGTAACAAAGTTCCCTTTTGTTTTTCAGATTGGGATCATCTAAACTGAGTCCAGCTGGCTAATTCCAAATATAAAAGTTTTCACTATATATATGCTTCTTGTCTTTATGTTGATTTTTGGGTGAGGGGCCATACTGTAGTACATGCACACTTAAGTAACCAGGCTTGGTTGGGTAAGACTCTTGGTCTACTTACCCTGTTGGAATACTCAGCCATATCACTTCACCATACTTGCAGCAGAGATTTATGACCCAGATTACAGTTGGTTGTCCTAGGACAACTACAGCTTGACCTCCATCCTAGAGGTAAGAGGCCAAGCAAGAAGCTTTACAAGAATGCCTGCCTTTGTCTGGAAGAGGCTTGGTATGAGACCAATATCCGGAGGTTCCATTGGCATCCATGTCAGGGCTGTGTGGCTTGGCTGGCTTTGCAGTAGCACCTTTCCCCATACCCATCTACTGCGTCCAACCGGTCTGTCTGCTTCCCTCACCCCTTGCCCAAGAAAGGACAAGGACTTCAGAGGCATTCTTTCATGATTGTTTTAAATAGGAGCAGGCTTGGTGGAGAGGCTGGCCCCAACAGAACACCTCAGGTGAGGGGCTAAGCCTCTTCTCCATTCCTGTGAGGCTGTTCTTGATGTTTGCTGTCCTTGCCACAGATCCCTAACTGCTTTTTATTCAGTCAAGAACTTGTCTTTGTGTTGGTGGCTGGGGACGAGCTGGGGGCAGAAGTCGGAGCGGAGGAGGCGGGAAAAGTAGATGAGGATCATGACATCCAGCATGAGCAGGATGGCCAGCAGGAAGGTTCCCAGGGTCCTCTGGCCAGCGTAACCCAGGAAGAGATGGGTGAGGTAGGCCTGAGGGGCCAGGCGGAAGAGGAAGTACATGACCAAGTTGATGTACTTGTTGACCCGATAGAGGAGGAGGTGCTGAGCGTTATTGATCTTCATCATCATGCGTATAGTGAGGAAGATGTTGCTGACCTCCACCAGCAGTGTTAGGACACCCCCACCAACAAATCTGCTCCAAAAGATGCCTGCAAAGAAGGCGCCCATAGCCTACAAGGCAAGGGAGAGAATAGGTTAGGGCCCGAATACCACGGTTTTCCTGGAAGTTGGAATATCCAGGGTATCAGAATAAGGGATAAGAAGTCCTTTAATAGCTTCACTCTGAAAGTTTACAGTGGATTCAACAGTAGTAAATCTTGATCTCTGCCCACACTCTGGCTGGAAGGCCATGATTGCTGGCTTAAAGTAGTGTACCAAGGGCTCATTCTGCTAGCCTTCAGCACTGTAGCATGTGGGACACGGTGGGGATGGGGTTTAGAAAAGATGGTCTTCACCTTCCAGGTTCAGGTACTTTCAGGTATAGGCACCAGGCCTATACCACATCACCAGCTTCTCACTTACCATGACGTGGTGGACACTAGGCCTATACCAAATCCCCAGCTTCTCACTTACCATGACGTGGTGGACAAGGTATTCCCAAGAAGCTCTTGACTGGTGGCTAATCACGATATCCACTGTGTCGTGGATGAAATACCCTAGCGGAGGGATGGGGGTGAGGTTGTAAAGGGTACCGAATTAGAAGTTTATCCCTGTCTCCCCACCCATTTAATGCCTCCAGGCAAGATCTACCTGCGGAGAAGCAAACAAGCAGGTAGCCAGAAAGCGACCATGCTTTCTCAATCTCCACCAGCATCTCAGGGGTTTGCCATATACTGAAAGAGAGGAAGAAGGCAAGCTCTCATTTCAGTATCCCAAAGGTCCCACAAATCCCCCTACTACCGTAGCCAGTTAGCTATTGGCTGATGGGGGAGCGAGCAGGGGCTTGGCTGAAACCCAGGTGTGTCCCGTTTCCCAGGTGAGAACACCCTCCCCACCCACCATCCCCCTGCCCCCCCGCCGCCGCCTGGGGCTGCCGCCGCTCCTGGTTGGACAGCATTCCAAGCCGAGAATCAGGTGAGACTGCCTGGGCCATAGCCCGCCGGTGAGTGATGGAAAGAGGAATCCCCAGCCACCTTCACTACCCCAGTCTTCCACTCACCACAGCAGCGCCCAGATCCCTGACACAATGGAATGCGCGAAGGAGACGAGCAGGTTGTGCCAACGCCAGGTCCGCAGGGGGTCGGCCCGCACGTGCGCGGGCAAGGGCAGGCGACAGAGCGCGTGCCGGGCTGCCCGGAAGGTCAGCGTGGCGCCCAGGAGAAGCGGCAGGGCGGGGACCAGCATTGGGGGCATGCTGGCCCTCCCTGCCTCTGTCCGCCCTCTAGGTGGCCTCCTCCGGCTGTTTGGGAACGGGGCTACCTCGCGGACCAGGCCACCCTGGATCCCTGTCCTGCCAGCCGCCGACTTCACACACAGGGTTTCGGCAGAGCCCTGTAGGCCCCTTCGCTCCTCCCGTCCCCTCCCCGCCGGCCTCTGCCCCCGCCCCCAGCCACTCGCGCCC
>SJYA01002500.1:735202-805015 GCA_006410615.1 Neotragus moschatus
CCCTCCAGGCTCCTCTGTTCATGGATTCTCCAGGCAAGAATACTGGAGTGGGTTGCCATGCCCTCCTTCAGGGGATCTTCCAGACCCAGGGATCCAAACCCGGAAGCTAACTCCTGCATCTCCTAAGTTGCAGGCAGATTCTTTACTGCTGGGCCACCTGGGAAGCCCCTATGGCCTTGTAGGCAAAGGTAAAGAAGTTGAATTTATTTACTTAGGGTGTCAAGGAAAAGAGATTGAAGCAAAGGAATGGTCTTGATTTCATTTGCATTTTTACAGTGTCACTGACTTGGCCAGTGGAATTTAGATTTGAGATGACAACAGTGAAAAGGGCCATTTGAAGTCTAGTGTAGTATTTTAGGCAAGAAATGATTTGGTCAAGGATTATAGCAGAAGACACAGAAAAATGGATGGGTTCACAATATTTTGGAGGTAGTAGAAACAGCGTTTACAGATTGTGTGAAATGGAAGAAAAATTCTGGCGTGATGTTCGGGTGTCTGACTTTAACAACTAGTGGATGGTGTTACCATTTATTGAGACAGGAGGAACTGAGGCAGGAAAGGTTTTGAGGTCAGGGATCAAGAGTTTTGATCCTACATTTTAGGATGCTTGTGGGCCATTCAGGTAGAGATACAAAACAGTTGAATATGTAAATCTGAGGCTCAGAGATGTCTGAGCTGGAGATAGACATTTGATACTTAGACAATCCTTCATTCAGCAGGTACTTGGAGAGCTCTTACTAAGTGCTGAGGTATGCACTAGGCTATGCACTGGGGCTATAGTGGTGAAGGAGAAAAAACAAACCCCTGCTTTTATGAACACTGACTACAGAGTTGGAAGAAAATAGTATTGTGAATGGCTCCTGCTCACTGAGTATTTTTGATGTGCCAGGTGGTGTGCCAAGTGCAGAACTTGCATTTTCTTACTTGATCCTCTCAACTACCTTGTGAGATTGACCCTATTTTTTCCAGAACCTGATATCACAGAATTTAAGACCAGATAACTTGTAGGAGGAGCCAAGATTTGAACCCAGACAGTTAACTCCAGAGTCTGTGGGGACTTACTGAGACCAAGACTAACTTTACCTCATTGAGCCTGTAGTGAAACTGAGTCCCAGATAAGTTAAAGACTTGCCAAAGGTCTCGCACAGTTTGTGGTCTGTTCTCCCTACTCCTCACTCGTGTTCTGTGCACTTAGATGACTTCTTAGTGTAGGTGCTTACTCTCCCATCCTAAGAAACATCCAGTGTCTGTCTGACCGGCTTGATATGTGGCTGGAGGCTCAGTCCCTACTCCTGTACTCTGTGTCCTCAGGATTGTTCATCTGTGCTTGCGCAAAGCTGACCAGAAGCTGGTGATCATCAAGCAGATCCCCGTGGAGCAGATGACCAAGGAAGAGCGGCAGGCAGCCCAGAACGAGTGCCAGGTGCTCAAGCTGCTCAACCATCCCAACGTCATTGAGTACTACGAGAACTTCCTGGAGGACAAGGCTCTCATGATCGCCATGGAGTACGCACCAGGTGGGACAGCCTTCTTGCATTGGCCTGAGGGCCTCTCGCCACTGGGACAACCCCCCCTTCCCTCTCTGGAGTGGGCTTGGCTGAGGGTCTGAGGTATATAGCTCTGACCCCAGGGGTGTGACACCGGGAGACCTTCTTTGCCCTGTCTGGGCCTTTAGTTTCATAAAAGGAAAGACTCAAGCATGGAGAAGCCTGGGTCTTGACGAGTTCCCTGTGGCTGCAGGCGGCACCCTGGCCGAGTTCATCCAGAAGCGCTGTAACTCCCTGCTGGAGGAGGAGACCATCCTGCACTTCTTTGTGCAGATCTTGCTGGCGCTGCATCACGTCCACAGCCACCTCATCCTGCACCGGGACCTTAAAACCCAAAACATCCTTCTCGATAAACACCGCATGGTCGTCAAGATCGGCGACTTTGGCATCTCCAAGATCCTTAGCAGCAAGAGCAAGGCCTACACGGTGCCTGGCGCGGAGGGGCCCTCAGGGTGCTGGAGGTTTTGGGGGGCCAGATCTACTTGGCATCGCTGTCTCCATCCCTGCACCCCCAAGATCTTGGCCCCTGGCTCCCTGGCTGGGTGGTCCCGCAGGAGGAAACACTTTGGCCTGCTTTGGAGGGATGCTGTCTCTAAGTGGGCTTTGGGGCCAGAGCCTTGGTCCTCCCACACCGGCTGTAATAGCAGCTCCCCTCCTGCAGGTGGTGGGTACTCCCTGCTACATTTCCCCTGAACTCTGTGAGGGCAAGCCCTACAACCAGAAGAGTGACATCTGGGCCCTGGGCTGTGTCCTCTATGAGCTGGCCAGCCTCAAGAGGGCCTTTGAGGCTGCGGTGAGTAAGTCCCCTGAAGGGGAACAGCTGTGAAATTCCTCCCTCTGTCTCCTGAAGTCCCTGGCCCCAAGCACCATTATGTCTCTCTCTTGAAGCTGGTGGATTACCCCAGGCCTGGGCTGCGCCTCCCCTCACACTGTGGGTTCTTGAGGGTAGGGCGTGTATCCTCCCTTAAACTGGAGACTCCTAAAGGTAGGACTCTCCCATCAGATTAGGGACTCTCCTAAGGGCAGGACTTGAGTTTTCCCCAACAGGCAGCCAGTGGACAGGGCTGCAGCTCCCCATCAGAGGTTCTTGAAAGCCGGGTTTGGTTCCCCTATCCTCCTAGGAGTCCCTTTACCACACCTAAGGCTTCCAAGTGAGTGCAGGGCTGCGACCACCCCACCAGGCTAGGGGCTGGAGCTGGGGGTGCTGCTGATTTAAGAGCCTGGCTGAGGCTCCCCTGCCTTCACAGAACCTGCCAGCGCTGGTACTGAAGATCATGAGCGGTACCTTCGCGCCGATCTCTGACCGGTACAGCCCGGAGCTGCGCCAGCTGGTTCTGAGTCTGCTCAGCCTGGAGCCCGCCCAGCGGCCGCCGCTCAGCCACATCATGGCGCAGCCCCTCTGCATCCGGGCACTCCTCAACCTGCACACGGACCTGGGCAGTGTCCGCATGCGGAGGCCGGTGCAGCGAGGGGGCGGGAGGGGGCCCTGGGAAGCAGGGGTTGGGGGGCACCCAGGGGAGGTCTGGGGCAGAGAGGTGCTCTGGGTCAGTCCTCTCTGCCTTAGACTGGGGTCATCAGGGAGGGTCCTTGTCCTGATGCCCACCGCATCTGGCCCACAGGGCAGAGAAGCCCTTGGCCACTGGGCCACCCATGACCCCGGGCAGTACAGGAAGCAGGACCACCAGCGCCCGGTGCAGAGGTAAGTCGGGCGGGCGGGACGCCCGCCGGGGCCCCTGCAGCGTTCACACCTATGTAACGGGCCTGATGAGCTGTCCCCACAGGCGTCCCCCGGGGACCTGCACGGCCGGCCATCCCGCCACCACTGTCGTCGGTGTACACGTGGGGTGGCGGGCTCAGCGCGCCACTCCGACTGCCCATGCTCAACACGGAGGTGGTCCAGGTGGCAGCCGGGCGCACGCAGAAGGCCGGCGTCACTCGCTCCGGGCGCCTCATCCTTTGGGAGGTGAGCAGCCCGCAAGGGTAGGTCAGAACAGAAGGGGCACCAGTCCGAGCTGAGCGCTCAGGCCCCGCCCTCGCCCTCCCCGTCCCCTCGCAGGCCCCGCCCCTTGGCGCGGGAGGTGGCGCCCTCCTGCCGGGGGCGGTGGAGCAGCAGCAGCCCCAGTTCGTCTCCCGATTCCTGGAGGGTCAGTCGGGTGTGACTATCAAGCACGTGGCCTGCGGGGACCTCTTCACCGCCTGCCTGACTGGTGAGACGGTCAGAGCCCTCCTCTGTGGGGACTCGGCTTTAAGAAGCCTCCCAGAGCAATTTCCATCAATTGCCTGTCATTTGCTAATCACGCTTTTATCTTCCAGGAGGTGCTTTACTTACAGATCTCCCTTAACCTTCCTAGCAGACCTGGCAAGGCAGTTAGATTCCCATTTGACAGATCTGGAAACTAAGGCTCAGAAGCTGTCACTTGTCCAGAGTCACACACTTGGGAAAGAAAGAACCCTGTCCTTGATTCCCCTCACCCAGTTCTTCCAGCCCTAGCTGCCAACTAACTTTTTCTCGTTCCTCTAATCCAAGGTTGCATTGGTCTGTCTGGAAGAACAGCTTAAACTGTCTCCTTTCCCTTTCCTCACTGCCCTCTTCCCCAGACCGAGGCATCATCATGACCTTTGGCAGTGGTAGCAACGGGTGCTTAGGCCATGGCGGCCTCAATGACATCAGCCAGGTGGGTTCTGCCTGCACCCTGGGGAGGAGGAAGTGGGGAGATGGCAAGGAGCCCACATCTGAGAGCTGACACCCAAGTTGGGGGCAGGGGAATCCCCAGCAACTGCGGTCCCAGTAGCTTCCAGGCTGCACCTGTTCTGGGCAACATCTGGGGAAGTACAGAAAGACCAGGCTTCCCCAGTGGGTGCAGTACATGTGGGGGGTAGTTAAAGAAACAGCCACCTCAGGAGAACCTGCAACTTCCAACTTCATCGTTACAGGAAATGCCGAGGCCTGGTGGCTAACCAGGCCCCTTGGCCAGTCTGCCCTTGCTTCCTCTCTCTCTCTCTCTCTCTCTCTCTAGCCCACCATCGTGGAGGCCCTGCTGGGCTATGAGATGGTGCAGGTGGCTTGTGGGGCCTCTCATGTGCTGGCCTTGTCCACTGAGCGAGAACTATTTGCTTGGGGCCGTGGAGATGGTGGTAAGCTTTCACTCTGTTCCAGCCTTTGGAACCCCCCAGCCATGGTTTCATAGCCATGAACCCCCTTCATAGCCATCTTCTATCCATGGCCTGTTCTCTTGCCCTTCTTTTCTCTCCAATTCATTTGTTCACTCCACAAACCTTCATTATGTGCCCACCTTGTCCAGAGTGCTGGACAAGACAAATAAGATGTCAGTTCCTTCGGGCACTCATGATGTCACGAGAAAGAGTTCATTTCTCCAGCCATATTTGTTGTGGTCCTCTCTGAGTCAGGCATCAGGCCGGGCATTGAAACTAGAGACAGATGGGGTCCCTGTCCTCCTAGGGGACTCAGTCTAAGTGGAGGAGGGATCATAGAGGATATATCTTCAGTATGATAGAGGATAGACAGCTGCAGGGCTCCCTCAAAGGTCCAGAGGTGTGGGAACCCAAGGAATGGCAAGAGGCTCCACTTGGAGAAGACAGACTTGGCATCTGAACAGGGCCTAAAAGGAGGAATAGGATTCTGACCCACAGAGGGGCCAAGGATGGGCATTTCAGTCTGGGGAACAGCCTTTATTCATGCTGTCACCTCCTCTCCATGGGTCCTCTTTATCATCAGTTCTAAAGCTCAGACAAGCCCAGTCCTGGTTTCTGCTTATAGGTCGGCTGGGACTAGGCACCAGGGAGTCCCACAGCTGCCCCCAGCAGGTACCCATGCCCCCAGGACAGGAAGCCCAGAGAGTTATATGTGGCATTGACTCCTCCATGATCCTCACGGTGCCTGGCCAAGCCCTGGCCTGTGGGAGCAACAGGTAAGTGGAAGCAGCAGCAAATTAGGTACATTACGATGGCTAGCCTCCCCCCACGCCCCCCCATTCCCCCTTAGCTGCCAGGGTTCCGTCACTGCCTACCTCCCACCAAGGATTAGAAGTGAGGAGGGCTTGAGTTCAATCCAGGGTGGGACCTGATCGACCCAACCTGCTATGAGTTCAGCCCAGAGAGGGGCCTGTCCCTTGGGGCACCAACTCCTGCCCAGATAGGTGAGGGGAAGGACAGTCTATATAAAGTGTGTCAGTTGAACTGGCTCCTGGCTCTGTCCTCAGGTTCAACAAGCTGGGCCTGGACCACCTCTCCCTAGGGGAGGAGCCTGCCCCACACCAGCAAGTGGAGGAGGCCCTGAACTTCACTCCATTAGGTTCTGCACCCCTGGACCGGGAGCCCCTGCTGAGTGTGGACTTGGGCACTGCTCATTCAGCTGCTGTAACTGGTAAGCAGGACCTGGACACAGGAGGCCAGAGGTGGACTATCTTGGCTTCGTTGGGCCCTTTTCTTCCTTACCTCTCTCTTCCCCTACAGCCTCTGGTGACTGCTACACTTTCGGCAGCAATCAGCATGGGCAGTTGGGTACCAACGTTCGCCGGGTCAGCCGAGCACCCTGTCAAGTCCAGGGCCTCCAGGGCATCAAGATAGCGATGGTGGCCTGTGGGGATGCCTTCACTGTCGCCATTGGGGCAGGTGATCAGTGGACATTATGGGGACAGATGAGGGTGTGGGCAGACCCTTGGGCAGTGGGGGGTTATGCTCAGGGTTTCTGAACTCAGCAACCCCATGTGGGGGCCAGTGGGGCGATCTAGGAGGCTAGCTGCTTGCTAAACTCTGTCCTTGTCCCATTGCTTTCCTTGGGATTCTCTTTGGCAGAAGGTGAAGTGTACTCCTGGGGCAAAGGGGCCCGAGGTCGCCTGGGAAGGAGAGATGAGGACGCCACACTCCCTAGGCCGGTGCAGCTGGATGAGACGCACCCCTACATGGTGACCTCTGTGTCCTGTTGCCATGGCAACACTCTCCTGGCTATCAGAGGTGAGTTATAACTTCATCCTCACCCACACAAGGGTTAACCCAGCTGGCTCCTGCCCATACTCGCATCCCCAGCGGTCACACCCCAAATTGCTAAAAGCATCTTCAGCTCCCAGATAAATGAAAGCAGAAGTTGCAGGGCCAAAGTGAGCTCCCAGGGTGGGCAAGGGTAGGCACTTCTTGGGCCTCACTGAAGGGCTGCCCCTCTGCTCCCTGGGGATCAGACACATTCTTTCTCCTCCAGCCCTCAAGTCCAGTTTCCCTTTGAACCTCTGTTTTGGGCCTGGCAGGGTCCAGAGTCCAGGGCCCTGTGTGGGAGAGACTGGAGGGAGCTGAGGCTTGCTGGAGGCACCGCTCTCTGGGAGGCTGCAGGGATTTCTCTTTTGTGCTCCCCAGCGGTCACAGATGAGCCAGTTCCCCCTTGACACACCTGGATACACTGCTGGGCTACCCTGATATTGCTTCTCCTGTGAATGGTCTCGAAAAGTGCAGGCGCCACACTGGATTGTATCATCAATGGGGTATAAGGGCCCTGCTCTGCTTTTGGCTCTGGATATGGGCTTCCCTGGTGGCTCGGTTCGATCTCTGGGTCGGGGAGGTCTCCTGGAGTAGGAAATGGCAACCCACTCCAGCATTCTTGCCAGGAAAATCCCCTGGACAGAGAAGCCTGGCAAGCTCCTACAGTCCATGAGGTCACAAAAAATTGGGACATGACTTAGGGACTAGACAACAAGAAAATGTAAAACTCAATCCACCCAATTCCCCCAACATCCTAGTTTCCCCTCCCCACCCCTTCTTATCTTTAGTTAATGTCCCCAGGGTTCAGCCTGGCTAGAGTTGGAGGCCAGAGTAACTTTTGGAAGCAAGGTGGTCTCCGGAGCCTCTTCAGAAAAAGGCTGGAGGTAGCTGTGTGGCTCTACCCAGATCCTGCCCCTTCCCCCTAGTTAGAAAATAAGTCTCTGGTGTTTACTGGGAGAGCAGTGTGGTGCTTTGGAGTAGGGCAAGCTAGGGCCTGCCTGGACTGGTCATTCCAGCGACCTAGCCCCTACATTGCCCTGGGCAGGGAGGTCCCAGGAGGGCTGCCTCCCACCCCCGCTCCTATATCCAAAGGCAAGTGTTTGCATAGTTTCTGAGTGCCTCCCTTCCCCTGCGAGAGTGCATGGGCTTCAGTACACTCAGAAGGTGGCCTGTCACTCCATGGCATTCCCCCAAAGCAGGTTGGGAGAAGGGATAGCTAGCTGGACCAGACTAGTTTCCCAGATGCCTGGGAGGTAGCGCCAATAAAAAAAAATAATAATAAAAATAAATAAATAAAAAGCAGACAAACATTACTTTGTCAACAAAGGTCCATCTAGTTAAGGCTATGGTATTTCCAGTAGTCATGTACAGATGTGAAAGTTGGAGTTGTGCTGAAGAATTGATGCTTTTGAACTGTGGTGCTGGAGAAAACTCTTGAGAGTCCCTTGGACTGCAAGGAGATCCAACCAGTCCATCCTAGAGATCAGTCCTGAGTGTTCGTTAGAAGGACTGATATTGAAGCTGAAACTCCAGTACTTTGGCAACCTGATGTGAAGAGCTGACTCATTTGAAAAGACCCTAATGCTGGGAAAGATTGAGGGCAGGAGGAGAAGGGGACAACAGAGGATGAGATGGTTGGATGGCATCACTGACTCAATGGACATGAATTTGGGTAAACTCCGGAGCTGGTGATAGACAGGGAGGCCTGTAGGTGTGCTGTAGCTTATGGGGTTGCAAAGAGTTGGACACGACTGAGCAACTAAACTGAACTGACTTTAAAGCCTTTCCAAGGTTAAATTTTTTATATAAATGTACATATATCAAATTATAGGGCAAGCCTATTAAATCATTTTTTAGTCCTTTATGGTGGTTTTATGCTGTATCCTTTTACTGTCCTCTCAACAAATGGGTATAATAGGCCCCTACTATCCATAAAACTTGATGCCAAGTGATGTTATTTAACTAGTTGGCACATCTCTCCTGAATGTTCTGTTTTCCAGAAATGATATTTTCTGGGTTTTTCTTTTGATTTTTAATTGCTGTGTGTTTGGTGTTTTTTTTTTTGTTTTTTTTTTTTTTTAGTTTTAAGAGCTACCATCTTGTATGAGAGCAAGGGTTAAGCATAATTATTAATGAGAAATCTGTTTTATGCATAAATTCTAACAGTTAAAAGAAATTTAAGCAAGCAATGCATGATTAACATAACAAAAATCTTGATAATCAAGTATCTCTGCATATCTGGTGCTAGAACAGTTCTGAAAAGCCTGGTTGGTACCTTTTAATTTTTGTTAAAACTCATTTATAACATTCATATAGCTTTTACCTCTGCAAGTGTTAGGATNGAAATCTGTTTTATGCATAAATTCTAACAGTTAAAAGAAATTTAAGCAAGCAATGCATGATTAACATAACAAAAATCTTGATAATCAAGTATCTCTGCATATCTGGTGCTAGAACAGTTCTGAAAAGCCTGGTTGGTACCTTTTAATTTTTGTTAAAACTCATTTATAACATTCATATAGCTTTTACCTCTGCAAGTGTTAGGATATACATGGATGAGTCATTTAAAAGTCTTTGCAAATGTAAATAATCATAGTTTATAATATAAAATAATCAATACTAATAGATTAAAATATAAAATACAATACTTTTAATACTAAAATATCACATAAAATTGTATAAAGCCAACTAATTGATTTTTCTTTATGATTGAATGACATGGACTTTCTTTTTCTGTATTTTTCCTGAATCTAGCTAAATTAAAACACTAACATTACCTGCTTTTGTTTAATCTCTAAAGTTTGTGAAAACATTACAGTAACATTTATACACAATAATAAAGAATTGAAAAAACTTTAATGATCATTTTGTCTCGGCCTACAAATTTGAAATTTCTTTGACCACATCCCTGAAACTGCCTGATAAATCAGCCTCTACTTGAGAAACCTTAGAGACTTCAGGTACTCAAGACACTCTCCCTACATTTCTTAGCCCTTCTTCTCCATGGCTGGAAATCATGGCTCTTGACACTGTCTCTTTGATCTTACCAGGTACTACCTCTGCTGGATTGGACCCTAACATCTTTATACCCAGACATAGTTGTATCATAATAGACTCTTACTCATTGATTTAATAAACATTACTTGAGAATCTGCTATGTTTCTAACTCTAAGAATACATTGGGATTACAGTGGTGAACAAAATACATGTGATATATTCTTGGATTTTACTGGGTAAGATATACATTGAATAAATCTAGAAAATATGAAATCATAAAGGGGAGGTTCAAGGATCTACCACCTGAAAACATGATGGGCAACTGTGCTTAGTTTAGAAAGATTTCTAGGAAGAGGTTACATTTAAACTAAACACTGACAAATGATATATTATTGCCTGTTCAAACCACTACAGTGCTACAGACAGGCATCTCAGGCAAGAATTAGTTTTGGGGTTTTTTATATGTGTCTGATACAGTACAGATTAAAACGTCCACATAGCAGAGTTAGGGTAGAAAGGGGGACCTCTTTGAATGTTCAAAAGCTACTTACTACCTAGAACTCTAGGAGTGCCACCCCCAACAATAGCAGATCTTATTCAGGTCACACAGAGTTTAAGCTTTGGGGGGCTGAGAGATCAGAGAGGTTTCCCAGTTGTTGGGATGATTCTTACGAGATTGGAATTCACAAATGGGCCTCTAATTTCTATTTTTTCCTCCTCATTTCTGCCCACCCTTCTCTAAAAGCATTGAATGATACTTGAGATATGTGTTTTGGAACAGTCTTACAATAGTTAGGATGGTTTTAATTTTATACAGCAGAAAAACACCAACTCAGTTGGCTTAAAAAAAAAGAGAGACTTGAAGTGGGATGTTCCAGAGTTGTTTAATTCAGTACAAAAACAGCATCAGTCTTTTCTTTCTTCTGTCCTTTTAAGTATGTTTGCCTCATTCTTGGGTCAGCTTTCTTCAGAGTCACTAAATATCAGAAGAAACCCAAGGTGAGGGGTAGACACTCATTTTTCTCAGGTTTCTGTTCTTTCAGTGAGGAATGCCTTTATCCAAAGTCCTTTGGCAAACTATATCTTTGAGGCTCACTGGCCAGAATCATTTTATGTTTCACATTTAAACCAATCCTTAGGAAGGCTTTCAACCAGTCTGGGCCTAGTGCCATCTTTGAAGGCCTTGAAACAGAGAATAGATGACCAGAACAGCATTGGGGTAGGAAGATGATTGACGTGCATGGCTGCTACAAACATGTTCAGATAATTGGAGTATAATCTATATCAGAGCTACTCAAGACAATAGTAGCAACATTCAGTTATTAGAAATGCAAATTCTCCTCACACTAGACCCAGAATCAGAATCTCTGGGAACTTGCCCAGAAATCTATGTTTTAACAAGCCCTCCAGGTGGGTTTTAGAAGTCCTATTGAAGCAGGAACTTGGAACCTTTAGGCTTTCTTCTTGAGCACTTTCATTAGCTTTGGCTACTCAAAAAAGTACTTCAGCTTGGCTTTTTAAGATGTGCCTGGCTCGGGAATTTGTATTTCTTTTCCATCAAGTGAAAATCCCACCAAATGGAGAAGAGAAGTGATATAATTAGAGTTGCAGTTTTAGGGGAACAAATCCATTCTGCCTGGTATCACCAGATTAGAGTGACAGATGGGTTGACTAGTCAGAAAACTATTGTCATCATGACCAGGAGAGTGAAATTAAGGTTGCAGCAATAGGAATTAAAAGCAGTGAATGGAATGGTAGTGATTCAGTTAAGTTTGGTATTGGATTTGGATGTAATGTGAAGAAAAAGGAAGGACGAGCCAACTGTGGCTGGGGTTTCTAGGTCACCTACCAGTGATTAGCATAATGTCAATGCCGTGGAGGCCAGGGCAGGCAGATGAATTTAGTTTAGATGATGAGTTTGGTTTCCATGTTGAGTTTGAGGTACCAACTAGGTGTCCAGGTGCAAAAGGTCTAGAAGGTGGTAGGGAATGCTAACCTGGAGCTCAGGAAAAAAGATCAGGATGAGAGGCATGTATTTGGGAGTTACCAGTAAGGAGATCAATAAGGGAACAAATGAAGGGGAAAATAGTCTGGGAACAGAATCTTTAGAAACCCAGAGAGTAGGAGAAGAAAGGAGGAGCCAGTTATGGAAACTGAAGCATGGTTATAATAAGAGAGAGGAGACGATGTAGAATAATACTGGGTAGCTGAATCCGTAGAAGAAGCGTTTTTTTAGGAGGGATATTCACAAACAGCTGAGCTTAAAGGACTGCAGTAAGAACCCAGGAGAGGCTGGTTAGCTTTAATAGGTCGTAAATCTAGTCAGCATATATCCTCAGCTTTGTGCATGCATGCTAAGTCGCTTTAGTCATGTCCGACTCTGTATGACCCCATGGACTGTAGCCCGCCAGGGTCCTCTATCCATGGGATTCTCCAGGCAAGAATACTGGAGTGGGTTGCCATGCCCTCCTCCAGGGGATCTTCCCAACCCAGAGATCAAACCTGTGTCTCATGTGTCTAAACTGTATTGGCAGGTGGGTTCTTTAATACTAGCGCCACATAGGAACCCCATCCTCAGCTTTTTTTGGTTGCCACTGCNGGCAAGAATACTGGAGTGGGTTGCCATGCCCTCCTCCAGGGGATCTTCCCAACCCAGAGATCAAACCTGTGTCTCATGTGTCTAAACTGTATTGGCAGGTGGGTTCTTTAATACTAGCGCCACATAGGAACCCCATCCTCAGCTTTTTTTGGTTGCCACTGCATTCTTAGAGTTTTATGCTTATTTGGATCGCAGGTCATTTCCTGGTTTAAGTGAGCTCACCGGTTCTGTGACTTTGGGTACCTCTCCTTATCCATTTTCAAGGAAGGTTAGGACTAATTAGATCTGAGTAATAGGAAGTGGCCTGGGAGGGAGGATTCCTCACCTTCCTTGCTGTTGGTGTTCTCTCTGGCCTGCTCCCTGTGAAGCTAGCTTTCTGCTTTGAAATGTGAAGTTGTTTTGTCTGTGTCTGTATCAGAATATCAGGGGAAGGGTATTATGTATACTTCTTAGTTGCTGAAGTGGATAAAATGAAATAACAGAATTAAGAAACAAAAACAGTCATTTGATTGAATATCTCATACTTCTCAGTCCTGTTGCTTTCCTCCTCCCCCTTTCCTCCCTTTCCCGCTTTTTTGGCACCACTTGAATAGGGAAAAGCCCATGATGTTGAAATCTTAGTATTCATGAACAGGGAAAAGTTAGGAAGTTGAGGTGGGGAAGGGTGTCTAAAAAGCTACTTTCTGTTCTGTCCTCATTTGGCTAAATTGTCATTAAGTCAATAAGACAATACTTGTAAACCCAGTTTGATGTGAGCTTCCAGTAATAAGACATTTTGATAGAAATGCTTTTGAAGGAGAATGTTACTTAGGAATTTTGTGCCAAAGATTAGAGAGAGCCAGACAAGTTGGAAGAAATGAGCAGGATATTTCTACCTCATTGTGGAATTGGGCTCAGAATAAACTGACTTTGTTTCCAGCATTAGCCTGCTCTGTGACCTAGGGTAGGTCATTTAACTTTTCAGTCTCAGTTTCCTCATTTGTAAAATGTTGAGGATAGATTAAATGCTCTCTCTCATCTCTAAAAATGTCTTAATTTTATGAGTGAGGTAATGAAGTGTTTTGTCCCTAAAATGCTCTCTATCTAAAGTGGAGGGGGATCAATTCTCTATTGTTAGGAAGTGAGGAGGGACAAAACATCTTAGGAGGTTCTAGTTTGTATTAGTCAGTGCATTCTTTAATTGACCTTCCATTAGAAACACAGCTGCTGTCGCCAGAAGTGTAACTTGAGAATGTTAGGTCCAAGAAAGCTTCTAAGTTCTATACTTCTTTTCCTACCAGAAACTCCAAATTTTTCTTAAGGATTCAGAAATGGATAAAAGAGGTCACTGCAAAGGGAAATGGGTTCTAGTCCTGTGCTTCTTACTCTGTGCCAGGTGCTTAAGAATAGACAGTCTTCTTGATTAAACACACTTTCTTAGAAAATTCTTTATTCATTGAAAGAAAGTGAAAGTGAAGTCGCTCAGTTGTGTCTGACTCTTTGCGACCCCATGGACTGTAGCCCACCAGGCTCCTCTGTCCATGGGATTCTCTAGGCAAGAATACTGGAGTGGGTTGCCATTGAAAGCTCTTTCTTAAGTGACAAAATCAGAACTTTGTAGTAGCACCTCACAAAGAAGAAAGGGAAGGAAACAGCAATGGAAAGAGGTGGAAGAGGTAATGGGCTTGTTGGTTCTTCTGTTGTAAAAGCTGTTCAGATTTGTAGAGGGGTAGAAGGAATGCAGATTGTTCTTTATTTGCTTTTGGTGCCATATTGAACAAACAGGAGGAATAAGGTTTGGAATATTTGTCACAACTCAAGTTTGAGTCTTATGTTTGGGTTTCTTCAAATCTGTTCNAGAGGTAATGGGCTTGTTGGTTCTTCTGTTGTAAAAGCTGTTCAGATTTGTAGAGGGGTAGAAGGAATGCAGATTGTTCTTTATTTGCTTTTGGTGCCATATTGAACAAACAGGAGGAATAAGGTTTGGAATATTTGTCACAACTCAAGTTTGAGTCTTATGTTTGGGTTTCTTCAAATCTGTTCTTGAAGGTTGGACCTACTGCAGCTGGCAAAGATCACATGTAGTATTTTTTTTTTTTAAGTATTTATTTATTTTGTATTAAATGTGAGGCTTTTGGTCTTTCTTTGCTAGGCTTGGAAGGGAGGATAGTAACATGGGTTCTGTGCATTTTTAGCTTTAAATCACATACACTGATAGGTTATTATTCAGCAGGATGAGTCTCTAAAATTTGGTGTGGTGTTTTGTCTTTTTTTTTTTCTGTGTTCTGTGCTTTTCTCATGTCTCAAACAGCTCAGACTTTGTAATTAAATTTAATTTTATCTCACTTTTGGCATTTGCCCAAAATATAAAGGAAGTTAAATGTTTCCATCATTATTTGGAGGAATGTGACTATGAATGCTGGCCTTCAAGATCTAACTTCAATACAGCAGAGTCTTATAGATGTTTTTGAGTCTAACAAAATACTTTTAAAATTGTTCTATAGTAACTTCTTGATCTGTTTTAATCAATCTGTGACATAGAATCAAATGATATATGTATAAAACCTCTTTAGAGGTTTTATATTTAGTAGATTTTTCTTCCAAGTCACTTTTTATTTAATATGAGAGTTAGTCGGGTACTTAACTTGTGACAAACTTTAAATTACAGGTTAGCCAGAGGATAACGTGTGGTTGACGTCACGTTAACTCTAGTTTAAAATGCTTTGTAGGGGTTTTTAGTTACCTGCCACAGTGATAGTAGTGCTGAACCCCCAAGTGCATTGGGCTTTAATCTCTTGAATCCTGTGGACCCGTTAGAAGACTGTTTCTTGATTGTTACAAATTGTAGTGCTGGAAAACATTCTTAAGATGATTGTTGTAGGGAAAAAAAGGTTCTCCAATGACAGAACAGGAAAAATTCTTTTAACAGAAAATAACTGTGGTAGAAATGTCTGGTTCTTTAGAAATGCTGCACTTTTTGTATTTTCCATCATTGGTTCAGTTTGAACGAATGTGTATAGTTCAGAGATCTTTGTGTATGCATTTTAAAATTGGTAAATTACTTCATCTTTCAAGCTTTAATTCATTTTTAATTTTAATTTTACTTTGTACAATGTAAATGGTTACCTGTTCTCTGCATTTGTAAATATAGACAGTATCAATTTGTTAATTCTGTAAGTAATTTTTATAATTATGTGACTCTATCCTATCCTTAAAACACTTTAAACTCTTTATGTGCAAAAAAAGTTGTACCATTGTGCTCATTCATTATCATTTTTTATAGATTATACTCAAATTGCAAATTACCAGTTGAAACATATCTTTGTTTATGGAACATAACCGTGTGTGTTTCTTATGATGTTTCTTAGCTCACATGTAAGTTATTTATGAACCACAGTTTGAGTCATTTTGATAGTTTTACGGGAGTCCATAAACTTAGCCTTTAGAAAGAGTACAGTTAGAATATACTATTTTAGGATTAGATTGTGTGCTTTCACCAAATTCTCTCTTTTTTTTTTTAAGATTTCAACATAGTGGAAATTGTGTATAAACTTTTTTTGGAAGAGCTATGATAAATATCTCATTTGTTAACATTTTTCAGTATTTGGGAGAGGCTGTCTGCATTAAATCACTTCAGGAGTTAAATATTTACTAATTATTAACAGTAATTTAATTTCTGCTCTCAAAACTATCTTTAAAATATTGATTATCTTGCCTTTAATTTTGTCTATGTGTTTCCTTCTGCCCAGATAACAAATTAAGGAATTCATGGTATGTGGGAGTGTTTTTAGCTATTATTGATATATGATTTTTCTAAATTAACCAACATTTGTAGAACTGACTAGCTATCAATGAAATGTAGCTCAAAACACATTTGTAAGATTGAGTTAGGTATTGAAGATGGGGGACGTGAACAATAATCTCTTCCTTATTTTATAAGAAGTAGAAAGAATTTCTGTGTAGATAATGAAGTATGTTAAACAGCCTGTGTTAGTATCTTTCTCCCAAGGTACTTGGGTCTGGGTTGTTTCCTTTTTCTGTTTTTCTATTTTTGTTTGTTTTCACCTAATAGACATTTCTGTTACTTTTAGTGAGATCCATCTGTTACAGAGGTGCCTGGCTATGCCGAAAGTCCCGATGGTCTTCTTCGACACAAATAAGCATAGAAGTTTAATTAAGAGCTAGAAACAGGGAGGCAGCCCTCTGCCCTTCGTTTAAAATGAAAATTTTTATGCCAGGCAAGTGGAGGCACTTTGGAATTGCCAATATCTCTCAAAAGTTCTTCTTTAGGGAAGAATATAAACTGAAGTGACCCCACTTCTAAAATGGAAAGGAATCCTTAAATTTTTCATCTGGCCTGGAGGAAGGAGTCTTTTGTTTCAGTTGCCAAATCCTTCAGCTCTCTTATGAGGCAGCAAATCCATAAGAACATATTCCACAAAATATGCCCTTATTAATGTTACCAGTGGAACATTTCCATGCAAAGATGGGCTCAATAAAGGACAGAAATGGTATGGACCTAACAGAAGCAGAAGATATTAAGANGGTCTAGATCGTTAGGGAGGGCCCCGCACCCCGCCATCTCCCGCCCCTGCTCATCTGTCCCTCGGCTCTTGGGCCCTCATCGAGTTCTGGGCGCCCTGAGCTGTCCTGAGTCTCCAGCCCGCGCTGGGAACTGCACTGTCCGGGGCGTGGGGAGGCCGGAAGAGGGATCCCCGGCTTTGGGGGTCGTCCGCCGAGAGCCCCGGGGAAGGTGGGCCAGCCGCTGCCGAGTGTCAGGAGGCTGTATGCTGAGGTTTCGTGGGGCCCAGGCTGCGAGAGCACCTCCGGGGTTCGTGCCTGAAAGGTTCCCTGCCTACGTCCTCCGCGGCCCCTAGCCCTGCGATCTCCGCAGGCCCCTTTGTTTTGTTGTGTTCCCCGCTGCCTGGACCGGTCCTGCCCTCACATATGCTCCTGCTCGAGCCGCGGTGCGGGCCCCCTCCTCCTTTTCCCTCCCCCCCTCCCTCCTCCCGTTCGTGTACACACGCTCTCCTACCGACACACAGCCCCATTGTCTTCTCCCATGCCCTTCCCGGGCCCTCTGGTTTCCAGATGAGGCCAGCTGAGCCTCCCCCCGCTCCTCAGCTGACCCACCCTGCCTGCCTCGGGGGAGGATCGGGGAAAGGGGCTGTCAGGCTGGTTTCCCTCCCTTCTGCCCCTCTCCGCGGCTTCTGCCCCTCCCCCTCCCGGAAATCCCCTCTTCCTCTCCCCCAGCCCCCTCCCCCCATCCTGTCTTCTCCCCTGGGCTTGGGCCTCCACTGCACAGCCTGGAGTGCTCGGCCCGGGCCTCCCCCCGACCCCGCGGCTCATTCTGAAGCCCGGGGAGNCAGGAGCCGGCGTCCCACCAGCCTCACCGTACATCTGCTGCAGGTGGGCCAGCTAGTGCTGGTTCCAGGCGACTGGCTTGAGGTCGCTAGGGTAGCCAGTGGGGGCATGCGAGAGGCCCGCGGGCAGGTTGACGGGGCCCGCAGTGGGCAGCATGGCACTGGCTGCGTGGGTGTGCTCCATGGGATTGACCACACATGAAGGCACTGGTGTGGGGACGCTGTGGGTCGACACCCGAGTGCTTGCATTGATGAGCAGACTGCGACTAATGGGGCTGGGGTTGGCGATCTGGCCCTCACACACTGAGGTAGTGCTGACGCCCGCCCGCGTCTGGCAAAACTGGTTGATCTGGTGCACGATGCTGCTCAGGTCCGGGGGCTGGCTGTGCTGCAGGGTGGCCGCCATTGAAAGGGGGATAGTTGAGGTAGACACAGTCACATTCGGGGGGGCATCTGAGTCTGGCATCTTCCGGCCTCCATGCAGCAAGGGAGTGGGGGGGTGCTGGAGACCCTGGTGAGAGAGGGCCTGAGGGTGGACCAAGCCCTGGGTNAGTTGAGGTAGACACAGTCACATTCGGGGGGGCATCTGAGTCTGGCATCTTCCGGCCTCCATGCAGCAAAGGAGTGGGGGGGTGCTGGAGACCCTGGTGAGAGAGGGCCTGAGGGTGGACCAAGCCCTGGGTCTGGGCCATGGGCTGAGGGTGGCCCAGGCCCTGAGGCTGTTGGAGGCTCTGCGGGTGGGACAGTGCCTGGGGTGGCGGGATACCCTGAGGGTGCTGCAGCGCCTGGGGAGGGGCGTGGGCCAGGGTCTGTGCATGCTGCAGGGCCTGCTGGCGGGCCAGAGCCTGGGCCTGGGGGTGGGCTAAAGTGCTGGGTGCCACAGTAGCATAGGGCGCCACTGGGGGATTCATGATGGCCTCGGGGAGCAACCGGGCTCGGGTGCCGTCAAAGTCCTTGAGTATGCTTTTGGCTGGCACTTTGACAATGGCCAGCAGGCCTGCCCTGGTGGCGGCCTGAGTCGGGTAGGGGCTGTAGCGCTGGGCCGATGTGTCCAGGCCGTTCACAGTACGACGAACGTGTTTCCGCTGGGGAACCTTCACACTGTTGGGGAAGATTTTTATAGTCAGTGGGTTGTTTGCGACCTTCTTAGCATACGCGTCCAATTCGGCTGGGGTGGGGTAGTGAGCAGTTCTCATTTTCTGTGTAGTGTCCCCTAGAGAGAGAGAAGGGGAAGGAGAGCAGAGAAGGAGAGGGAGCTCGTCAGTGCCAAGCCAACCAGCCCTCCTAGCTTCCCGCCTGCGGCCTGCGGGGCAGGGTGCACAGGGCGTCAGGCCGAGCCTCCAGCTCGGAGCCAGCCTCAGCCCCGACAGAAATAAGCCTGGCTAGCATGCAGTGGACACATCTCACGGGCCAGGGCTTGTGCTGAGTGCCAGGCTGTCTCCATGAATCCCTGCTACTCTGTTAGGAGGCAGGTACTATCATGATGGTCCCTCTTCACAAATCAGGTCACTAAAGATCAGAAGAGCAGAGCAACTTTCCAAAGTCTCGCATCTTAGAGAGCCGGAACTGGACCAATTCTCACGTGGAAGTCTCTCCAAGCTCCTACCGGCTCCTGCTGGCCTGGGGTTTGGAAGTTCTAAGCAGGGCTGCTTGTCAGGGCCACTGAGTCCCTGCCGGGTGACACCCTGGGGAAGAGGGAATTCAGAATGGCTCCTCTCCGGTCTGCGGTGGCCAGTGAGGCGTCAGCTCTCTCGGCAGTGGCAGCTGGAGCACTGTGCCCACGGGGTGGGCATCCTGGCACAGGAGACAGGATGCTTCTTTTTTCAGGGGCAGAGGAGCAAGCTGCCAACATCCCTCCCCCACCCCCATGTCACAAGTTCACTTTTGTTTACAGCTTACTCTCAGCCTGACTGGGTGAAGATCAAAAAGCTTTATTTATTTCCTTGTGGGGGGCGACAATAATGACAGGGCTGCAGGGAGGGAACTGAGGAGAAAGGATTCAGAGCATCTTGAAGTTCTGAGAGCCAAAAATAGTCTGTATTCGGCCCCTGTCAGCTGTCACTTTCCAAAATGAAAGAGGAAAAACCTGCCCTCCTTTGGAGACTGCGGAAACACCACTCAATGGGCCTCCGCTCAATGGGCCTCATTAATGCTAACAGTCTCTTTGTTCCCATCTCCAGTCGCCTCCCATCAGGGGGCTCCAGCGGATGTCGCGCTTGCAGTCAAAAAGGAAAAGGTTCTGAGAACAAGAGCTCTTTAAGCTTGCCAGGCTCCTGGCAAGGGGTCTTAGCGCCATTCTCCCTCTCTCCGAGGGAGGGTCTCCCCTGAGTATACACAGAAGGTGCTTAATAAAGGCTTGCTGAGTAAGTACACAGACTCCCTGAAGCAGAAAAAAAAAAAAAAAAACCCAAGAGGGGTGCACTTGGCTGGGAGCCTGGGTTCAGCTAGCTGACTCCCTCCCTACTTCCTCCCAGTGCTGGAGGCGGCCAGGGCAGACCAAGGACTAAGCTGACCAAATGCCTGGCTTGTGGCCTCAGTTGGCTTGGCCCAAAGGAGGCCCCATTCAAAGTCATGTCGCTGGGCATCACTGAACAGAAGTCGTCTAGTGAGTGCTAGCAGGGAGAGGGCACAGCTGCCTGCATTAGGTGACACTGCTGGTTGGCTGGCAGCAACTGCTTAGAAACTGCTGCTCTCCTCGGAAGCAAGAAAAGAAAGCTCCAGTTCAGGAGGGGCAGAGAGATCCGGACTCATGCTCAAAGAGGCAGGACTCAGCAAAAAAGGGTACAGGAGAAAAAAAGGGTAAAGAAAGGAAAAGGTTCGTGTTTTCAAACGCTGGCACAATGCCTTGAACTTGGTAGGCATTCTAACGTATTCAAGGCTCTACTTTATTTACTGAGTGCTGAATACCTGCTCCATCCGTAATCACAATGTTTGTAAGATGACCGAGCTGCAGAAGGCCTCAGAAGGATGACTGTGACAGTGACAACTGAAGGTAGGAAGCAGAAGTAGGCAGAAAGGCCTGGAAGTCTCCCACCCGCTAGGCAGCATGAGATGGCATGAAGGGTCAAGATGGCCTGGAGAACAGAGTTCTGCTGCTGCTTGTAAGCCTCTGACCCTTAATGGGCTTCAGGCTCCATAAAGTGGGGGCCATTTTCTGACCTTACATTCTCTTGCACAGAAGATACCAAAAAAGTCTGGGATCACTGAAGAATGTCCCTAAACTCAAGGCACCAGAACTCCATGAGAAGCTGCCCTGGTCAGCCACTGCGCTTTCATGTGACTGATGAGAGTGTGTGACACTCCTGGCTTGGCGCCTTCCTTACCCAGAGCAGACCTGCAGTAAGTACCTCTAAGCACACTGTCTGGCTCGACAGCTGGGATTCAGCTCAACAGGAGGAGTCTGCAGCTGCTGCGTTTCCATTCAGACAGGAAATGAAGGTCTGCCCCTCCATGTAGGAAGAGTCTCGCTCGCTCCATGTTAACAAGCTTCTCTCCTTGAAGGCCAACTAAGAGAGGCCGGTACAGTGGCTTGCTGAATAACAGAGCTCTTCTGCTCCAAGTCAATACCAACTCTCAAGCTAGTTTTTTCTAGCAGAGGTGCAAGGTGTGCTGGCTTCAATCAGGAGTGCGGGACGGGACACTACACTGACCAGCTCCCTCTGTCCTGGCTCCACAGATGCTGACAATGGTGACGAGGTGAGGGGTGGGGAGGCTGTACACGGGCTGCAGCCCATTAAGGAAGACTCTCAGGAAGACAGATGAGCATACTGGACAAGAAAGAGGTCACATTCTGGGGCTCTGACACCACCCACTTCACACACCAGACTTCAGCACAACCCTTCCGAGTTTTTCTGAGTACTTCATCTCTGTCGCCACACAGGCACCCTGAAGCCTTTCTTTCTTCTGCATCATCTTCCTCTAAGTGCACCTGGCTGACACAGACACTGCAGCTTTGCAAGCAACTTATTTAACTATCTGGTACCAACGGTGTCATTAATCGAGGCATAAAGCAGTGGAGAACAGAGACTGTGGTTAGAAAAAGAGACTGGATTCAAGCACTGGCTTGAGTATCTAACTACTCAGAGTGTCGCTCAGTCATTCCTCATTTATAAACAGCAACAATACCTGCTGTCCTACCTCACAGAATTACTAAGATCAAAAAATCCGACGAACAGGAAACGCTCTGTGAACAAGACCTGTAACTGTCAATGGTAATTATTCAAGGATAGCAGGTTTCACTGAGTCTGCCCACAGATGGGACAAAGCAACCTTACTGTGGAAGCCCTAAAGGCAGGGCCTCCCAGACTTGAGTCTGAGCATTACATATAGCAGAGAAAAGTTCCATGGACTAGGGACTGGGGGGGTGGGGGGAATCTCCCTGAATCGAGGCTTCCCTACAAGGACCTCCCTGTTTATCTCTGTTTTGAAGATCAGAAAACACTAGTGGCATACACAGCAGGAGCCTCTAGTCTGTGGGGAGACACAGGCCATGCATCAAACACAGGCTTTGGAGTCTGACCCAAGAGTGAATTCTAGCCTAGTCACTGATTAGTAATATGACACTGACAAGTGACAAACACTCTTATGCTTAAAAGAAAGACACTCATATGGAATTATTGCAGAATGAATGGGAACGTACATAAAAAAACGCAAGATAGTGCCTGACATATGGTAAGCACTCAACAAATGTTAGCTAATTTTCTGATGTTTCTCTGAGTTTATACAGTCACTGGGCCAATTTGTCATTTCCAGATTGTTCCACTAGGGGGCAGATAAGCATACGAGAGTATAGTAAAAGATTAATTTTGATTATCTGTTCTAGGTCCCAAGACTCTACAGTGAAAAGAAGTCACAGTCACTGTCTGAAAGACAATCTGAAGACCAGGGACCTTTGGTCATTTCAACCACTCTACCCAGAAATCTTTATGAAGCCACCCTATCTGTACAGCTGACTGTGAGCTGGACAAAACGGGAGCAGAGGCTTGGGGTTAATGAAGGAAACAAATGTTCAAAAGCAACAGTTTCTGGGGAATTGGGAGAAGATGGCTTAGAGGAAAACAAACTTTTCAAGTACAAAGCTCCATTTCAAGTACAAAGCTCCAAAATGGCTCAGGTCTCCTGAACCATGTGACGTTACAGAATAACAATCCAGGAAAGTTCTGGGAGGGCAGCCACTAACCACAATTGTGGTTTTCTAGCCTGTGCAGGACCCATCCAAAGGCAAGATGTCCCTTAATCCAGCCTGCACTAAGGCAAGTCATACTTTTGGTGGGAAAATACATCACACCCTCCTATACATGTAAAAGAGGATGCTGGTGCTGCTGCTAAGTCATTTCAGTCATGTCTGACTCTGTGCGACCCCAGAGATGGCAGCCCAACAGGCTCCCCCGTCCCTGGGATTCTCCAGGCAAGAACACTGGAGTGGGTTGCCATTTCCTTCTCCAATGCGTGAAAGTGAAGTCGCTCAGTCGTATCCGACTCTTCGAGACCCCATGGACTGCAGCCTACCAGGCTCCCCTGTCCATGGGATTTTCCAGGCAAGAGTACTGGAGTGGGGTGCCACTGCCTTGAGGGAGAAGAGAAAACACTGGTGTCTGGTTCCAAATAGGAAAAGGAGTACATCAAGGCTGTATATTGTCACCCTGCTTATTTAACTTATATGCAGAATACATCATGAGAAACGCTGGACTGGAAGAAACACAAGCTGGAATCAAGATTGCTGGGAGAAATATCAATAACCTCAGATATACAGATGACACCACCCTTATGGCAGAAAGTGAAGAGGAACTAAAGAGCCTCTTGATGAAAGTGAAAGAGGAGAGTGAAAAAGTTGGCTTAAAGCTCAACATTCAGAAAACGAAGATCATGGCATCCAGTCCCATCACTTCACGGGAAATAGACGGGGAAACAGTGGAAACAGTGTCAGACTTTATTTTTCTGGATTCCAAAATCACTGCAGATGGTGACTGAAGCCATGAAATTAAAAGATGCTTACTCCTTGGAAGAAAAGTTATGGCCAACCTAGATAGCATACTCAAAAGCAGAGATATTACTTTGCTGACTAAGGTCTGTCTAGTCAAGGCTATGGTTTTCCCAGTAGTCATGTATGGATATGAGAGCTGGACTGTAAAGAAGGCTGAGCGCCGAAGAATTGATGCTTTTGAACTGTAGTGGAGAAGACTCTTGAGAGTACCTTGGACTGCAAGAAGATCCAACCAGTCCATTCTGAAGGAGATGGGCCCTGGGATTTCTTTGGAAGGAATGATGCTGAAGCTGAAGCTGCGGTACTTTGGCCACCTCATGCGAAGAGCTGACTCATTGGAAAAGACTCTGATGCTGGGAGGGATTGGGGGCAGGAGGAGAAGGGGATGACCGAGGATGAGGTGGCTGGATGGCATCACTGACTCAATGGGCTTGAGTCTGAGTGAACTCCGGGAGTTGGTGATGGACAGGTAGGCCTGGCGTGCAGCGATTCATGGGGTCGCAAAGAGTCGGACACGACTGAGCGACTGAACTGAACTGAAGGGACTGATATTATGATTCTGTACATACGGCAGCTCAAGCCGGGGGCAGACTGACAAGCCAAGTGACTGACAGTGCTGGGCCAAAAAGCCACATATCCCCTCTCCTGAGCCCTGACCCATCTCCCCTGCCTTAAGTTGACTATTCCAATATAAAATATACTAAGCTATTAAGGCTGATGCTGGGAAAGATTAAGGGCAGAAGAAGAGAGCGTCAGAGGATGAGAAGGCTGGACAGCACCACCAATACAACGAACATGAACTTGGGCAAACTCCAAGAGATGGTGAGGGACATCCGGGAGGCCTGGCGTGCTGCAGTCCATAGGGTCAGAAAGAGTCGGACACAACTAGGTGACTGAACAACAACAAAGCTATAAATATCTGTACCCCATGGAGTTTCCTAGGTACCACTAGTGTTAAAGAACCTGCCGCCAATGCAGGACACCTAAGAGACATGAGTTTAATCCCTGGATTGGGAAGATCCCCTGGAGGAGGGCATGGCAACCCACTCCCGTATTCTTGCCTGGAAAATTACCATGGACAGAGGAATCTGGAGGGCTACAGTCCATGCGGTCACAAAAAGTCAGACATGATTGAAGCAACTTAGCATGCACACACTCCATGCCCACCTCACTAGATACTGAATTCTGTGTTTTGAGCAACTTTTAAGACCCTCCTTAGGATGGGGGCAGGGAAAGGCTGAACAGCAGTTACAGGTTTTCACAGCTGGTAGACTTGGGCTCTGGAGAAGGCAATGGCACCCCACTCCAGTATTCTGGCCTGGAAAATCCTATGGATGGAGGAGCATGGTAGGCTGCAGTTCATGGGGTCTCTGAGTCAGACACGACTGAGCGACTTCACTTTCACTTTTCACTTTCATGCATTGGAGAAGGAAGCAACCCACTCCAGTGTTCTTGCCTGGAGAATCCCAGGGATGGGGGAGCCTGGTGGGCTGCCGTCTCTGGGGTCGCACAGAGTTGGACACGACTGAAGTGACTTAGCAGCAGCAGCAGACGGGCTCTGAGCAGCATCTTAGCTTCTGGTTTCTGAAGCAGACAGCTTATACTCTGTCTCACCTTAATGGTAAATGCTTAATGCTAAGAGCTGTACATCACAGAACAGGATTTTTTTTTGTTCTCCTAATACATTTTGGGAGAGCAAAGAAGCAACCAAGTGAGCTTAAAAACACCACTGGGTTTTCTTCTCTGCAAAAGTTTAGGTGTAGTTAAGGAGAGTCACAAGAGAGTTGAAGGGATTGAAATACACTGTCCCCTAAATGGACAGGTAACCCTGAAACCAGAGAAAAAGGATACCTCAATTCTTGAATTCAGATTTGGGATAGAGGTTTTTGCAGAGGTGACTTGGGGGCTGCTTTGGGGAGAAGGGAGTGAAGATCCAACATCAGCAGCTAAGATAAAGCTGCCCATTTGCCTTTCCTCCTAGATAGTTCAGCCCTTGATGATACATCTCTGGGTAAAGCTGTTAGCGTTTGTTAAGGACCTAGAAGACAGACAGCGAGCTGCATTCCGTCATCTTACCACACGCTTCTGCGTGCGCTCCCTCCCTAGAAGTGTGCCTGGAGGCCTGCGCCCAGTCACACCACGTGAGCATGTGGCTCTGGGTGGCCAGAGAGCCCAGACAACACCCTCAGCGGGAGAAAGAAAGGCTGGGGCAGAGCTGGGACAGCGAGCTTGCCTACTGCGTCAGGCAGCCGCAGAAGGAAGACTGATACCCTCAGCTCTGTTGTTACAGGAGCTGCACTCACTGGCCAAATTCTAGATCTGGCCACGCTCTGAGTCTTACTCTCCCTCAGAGAAAGGAAGTCAAGGGGCCAGACTGTTTTTAACTTCTGCAGATAATCTCATGGAGCAGAGAGCGGCAAACTACATCCTGAAAGCCAGCATTAGGCTGCTGTTCTTCTGAAGAGGGCAGTGCTGGAGCACAGCCACACTCATTTGTTTACATACTGCCTACGGCTGCCTGTGCCCCATGAGAGCAGGGGTGAGAACACACAAGAGACCACGTGGTATGATCCATTTGACCCCTGTCAGAAAAAGCTTGCCAACCTCTGTCATAGAGTCAGGTAACCTGCTGAGGCTCTTTTGCTGTTAAAGGGTAAGCTGAGATGCCTCGCTGATTTTCCCTTTTTGCTCTGAAAGGAAACTCTATTCCAAATTTAGGGCCATCTTTACACTCGAAGACACCATGCATGGTGATAAGCCAGGAATAGAATCTACCTTGCACATTCACGTAGTATAGGGACAGAAGGTAGGAATCTGGGAAAATACAAAGTCTGAAGCCCCAGTGCCAGCCAATCTAATACAGGAAGCTAGCAGTTCTCCAAAATCCCATCTTGGGGGAAGAATATTAATAGGAACCTGTCCAGAGAGACTGAGAAAGCTAGATAGTTCCATGTCCCTTCTGGAGGCAAGAGTTTGTTTGCTGTGAGCGACGGGCACTGGCTCAGAAGGCAGACAGCAAGGCCAAGGGGGAACTGTCTGTCTCCGTGGCAGAGGGCACTCAGAGAGCTCCAAATAACACAAGAATGCAAACGGTTTGTTCCAGGGATACAGTAACTGATCTGGACTGTGCGTTTTCATTCCATTCCTCCCAGGGTTCAAACTGAAACACTTCCTTGAAGGGTGATATATACATATATGATATATATAACACTAGGCTGTAAAACTCCATATAGTCCTACTGCTCAACAGACATCTATCAGCAACAGTTAAAATTAAGATGACACACACTGGGGAATCTAGTATTTAAGACACTCTCTCTGATTAGAGAAGCATCTCGCATTGCCGACAAGTTCTGCAGCTGCTTTCTTGCTGTCTGTGCTGAAGAACATCTTGGAGGTACCAAAGTCAGGGTACCCCAAAGTTGTCCCTGGGAGAGGGGAAAAATGATGGGGGGGAAAAATAAAGGACTGTATGCTTCCCTGGGATCCAGATTACTTACATTTCTGAAGTCCAGTGTTCATCTGCGTGTGAGAAAGAAGCTGAAAGGACAGGTCACCTGGCCCTGGTAGACAGGCTAGCATGGCAGACCGGCATCAACACAACATGAGGCAGCCACTCACACTGGAACAACAAAAAAAACAAGGTCATGGAACACAAAGCACCTCACTCCAGGAAGATACCAGGGACATCGGATATCAGCCGCAGAGGCCCAAGTTTAGATAGATAAGCAATTTAATTAGCAGCATGTGGGACGAAAATGTATCTATGTCTTTATCTGCAGAAACAATTTCCTCTCTACTATTGCTATGGCTCAAATATTTCAGTCAGCACAGACGCCTGGATGGGGAAAATAAAAACTAGAAAATACCGATCTACACAAACAACTGAAGGTCTTTATGTTCACAAGCTACGGATGCACTTGCTTGGCGCTTGCATTTCCCATAGGCTGCCTCTCCTTACGGCTTTCGGGTAAACCCACGTGGCAGCCACATAAATGGTATGCTGGCTCTCCTCCGTGCCCCAACTAAGGCAGGCACGGAAAGGCTAGGGCACAGCCCAACTGAGGTGAAGGAAAAGACCATTTCTCCCTAAAAACAGAAGAGCATTCCTGAAGACAGCTCATCCTCATGGGGCCCAGCTCAGTCTATTCACAGACCTGGCTGGGGGCCGGGGCAGCCAGACATTTCCAGAGACAGTACAGTATATGAGATACAAAGACACCCCAGTCCAACTTGTGACCCTGGTAATCTGAGCTTTTTTTTTTTTTTTTTTTTGGGCCGTATCACTCAGCTTGCAGGATCCCAAGTTTGGCAACCAGGGACTGAATTTGGGCCCTCAGCAGTGAAAGGGCAGAGTCCTAACCATTGGACCACCAGGGAATTCGCCTGAACTTACTTTTAAAAAGAAAGAATAAGAGCATCCTAGGAGACAAGACTAACACTATTAAAGTAAATTCTGTCTGCAAGTTTCTGAGGATTCACCTTCCTATGGCTTTTCACACAATTAGACCTCCAGAGCCACGCCTCCCCCCCCCAAAAAAGGAAAAAGAAACTGCTTTGCTCCCAGGGTAAATCAAGAAAATGGTAGGCTGCCAGCAGCCCTCTTTGGACAGGTGATTCTGATGTTGTAACAAGATGGCATGGTTTCATCAGTGAAGTCTTCCAACAACACACACACAGCCCAAACAAGCAAACACTGATGTAGCCTTCTGGAGGGAAGGAAGCTTTGTCAACAATTCAAGCTCCCCGTGTACCAAGGACCACGCTTCTCTCCCATCCAAGTACTAACCAGGCCCAATCCTGCCTAACTTCAAGATCAGGCGCACTCAGGGTGGTACAGCCGTGGAATATGCGTTTCCCAAACAACTGTGATGTACTAAATCATACTGAATTCCTTTCCCACACTGCAAACCCCAGAAATCAGGATGTCTTGGTATTAAGGCTTTCAGAGCACAACAAAAGAGGAACGGTGTGGGCTGGGGGGTGGGGAGGGGTGAAGGGGAAGCTCAAAAGTTAAACAAAGACCACAAAACCTCTTTCTTTCCCTTAAAGGGTCCTCTCAGGTATGTGAAAACTACCTTGTCACGATGAGCATCAGAGAGCTCCAGCTTGCAAGGCCAGGTAGCTGAAAAGATACTTTGTGAAAGAGGCTGCTCAGACTGTGTCTAAGATAGCAACTGCAGAAAGAACTGAAGCGTGAAAGCCTCAACGGGAACAGAGCTGCCCCGGAGTTCTGGCATAGATGTGGTCTTTTCAGGTCTCTGGTGGGTGGGATGACAGAATGAACAGTGTGCCAACTGCAGTGCCTTGAGAAACAGAAAGTCTTCTGTTAGCAAACGACTGAGGTACTGCTTACAACCCTCCCCGGAGAACGCTGATCTCTGTTTAACAACCTCTCCCCTGTGGTCCTAATACAGCTGAGGGCAAACTCCAAGGAAAGGAAGAGAATTAAATACTGGAGCGTAGTACCATGCAAAGGGCTGTATGAGGGGCTTTAGTGATGTTTTCTTTCTGAGGTCTCCCAATCTTTCTTGGAGGTAGGCAATAATTTCACTTGTCATCTCATTATCTCTAGCCTGGATTACAACACAGCCTTCCAAATGACCTCTCTCTCTGTTCCACCCCTGCTCCTATCACCCAATCTATTCTCCACACCACAGCCAGAGTAATTTATTTTTTTAATTGGAAACCGTATCAGCTCAAAAATCTCCAACGACTTCCGCTCTCACTCAGAATAAAATACAAAATCCTAACATGGCCCACAAGGCCTTCAATGATCTGTTACTATCACGTATCTGACCTTATTTTCTAACCTCCTCTGACCCTTCTGCTGACTCTAATTTCAGCCACTGTGGTCTCCTTGGAGCTCTTCCGAGGAGCCAAGCACACTCCCACCTCCAGGCCTTGTACTTCACTTGGAAAGCCAAGAGACTGTGATGAGAGAGGTACAAAGTACACATTCATTCAGCTGTTTTGCAGATACACCATCTCCCTGTACTTTTTAGAAGGAACTAATCTACGAATGATCACTGTAATCTCTGATAGACCTAGCAAATCCTGATGCCTGCAACCATGAGACAAGTGGGGGTTGTGGATCCTAAAGAGGTGACCATAACATACTGCCCTTCAAGCCACAACTCTGGATTTCAACAGGAAGAACAGGAGAGAATTAAGCCAGCTGAACTGTGGCAAAAGGCATTAGTGATTTACTGAGGGCAAACAAAGGAACAAAAATAAGAGGTGAGTTCTGTAAAGACTCCAGAAAGTCATTTTTTAGTCTGGGCAGGAAGCAGTCCCAGAGTTTGGGAGCTTCGATGATTATGTTCCCAACCAGAAACCCCCAGCAAGTCTAACTCCTGAGCCTTTATTGGCATTATCTGGGCTGCCAAGGGCACAGCCCCTCGTCTGTGCACACTTCCTTTGAGAGTTCAGGGACCTGTCATCCTTTCCAAAAGACTGCCTCTTGAACTAAGGAAATCTGCAAGCCCCCTGAGGAGTTTTACTGAAGTCTGGAATCAATTTCTGCCAGCGCAGAGAAGACAGAGAACGTGGCAAGGTTCACGAGGGTTGTGAGGAAATAGGAAGGAGGCAACTTACTTCCACAAGCCATTGGAAAGCAGGGATGCAATGTACAAAGCACTTCTCTGGAGGCTTGGCAGCTGAGTACAAGCCTCTTATTTAAAAGCTTCAAGCCACCCACACATTTTGATTACCATCTGGCTTTTTCTTAAATGTATATTCCAATATAAGTTACAGCTGATAACTTCCACAAGCACAATTAGACCCAGAAATCAACATAACCTCTACCTTTTCTGAAAGGGCCTCAAAATTCAAATCCTGACTTCTGAACAGCATCAAGTAGCAACCTGGTGCTCAGGCCAAATGAACTGCAGACATCACAGAGAAAGAAAAAAGATCTCCTTGGCAGAGCCTCTCTGTGCGCTCTCAGCCAGCTTTCCTACCGCCAGCTGGTCTGCTCCCTAACCAGGGGGACGACAGTATCACAGTGAGCACAGAACTAAGGTGTTCAGACCCTCCTGGGGCATTTGCACAAGTGCTGGCTTTCCCCAGACTACCTCTAATTAAATGAACATAACTCTGACCCCACTGGGAAAACTCAAAAGGACCTTCATCCGTGCCCCCCACAACTCCCCCGCCTCACCGAGGTTAACAGAGGTTTTACTAGAGTTGTGAGGTCACACTCTCTGCTTTCCTGGGTAGCATCTGATAAAGGGCCATCTCTGCCTTAGGACAGGTTTGTGCCGGTAGGAAAACCTCAGCTGTTTGTACTGTTTGTTCCTGTTTATGCTTAACAACCACTGGAGTGAGAAAATGAGGAAAAGAAAGATTCTTCTTCTTCTTTTTTTTTTTAAAGTGGGAAAAGGAGGGGAGAGAAAATACTAGCAAAGGTTTTTTCACTTGGGAGTCGGGGGTGAAGTGATGGAGAGTCATGACCTCCCAGGAGAGTCTCCCACCCACAGCCTCATGCCTTCCAGTATCCTTATTTCCAAGACTCTCTCCTGCTTTCCTTCTCTTTCTCTGCCTTCAACCCCACTTTCAAAAAGAATTACCGCCTCCCCAAAAGTAAAGGTTGACAAATCCAATTTCTGATTCACGCTGTGGTTCAAAATTTTAAGCCTGCCACTGATGGATTTTAATTAAAAAATGAAATTGAGAGCAGTGTCATCTCTGAAATCCCAAGTAAAAAAAGAAAATGTTATGCCCCCTTGTTATCAGACTCCACTTTATAAAATACACCCAACAGTGAAAATCCTCAGTCCATGCATCTTAAGAGAGTATGATTAACCCTAAGAAACTGCATTCATTAAAAGAGTCATCACTATCTTTGACTACTAAGTTTTCTCATCCATTAGGTAAAGGCTTATCTAAAAAGACTGCCTTTCAGTAGTGGGGGTAGAATTCTCATCCTACTGCTCCCCATTCCTTTACTCCTGGGATCCACGAAATTAGGTTAAAAATTGAAGGGAATACTGCTCTGGGGAAAATAAACAGAGACAAAGATGGTAAAATATTATATGTTCATCAAACCAGACTCCGCAGAACCAGTCATCTTTAAGGTCTGTGTCACTAAAATCATCTATTCAAACAATTCTGTCAGTCCAGGTAACTGGCAACTTCCAACTACCTTGTACTTTTCACTACTAACCCAATCTCAGTAACATTCAGTCATGCTCAAAGGCATCTTTCTTCTCTATCTTTAGCACAATAGGGGACTTATCACCAGCAACTGAGACCTCACAACTCTAAGCTGGGAGAAAGAGCAGGAGAGAAAGATGGAGGGGTCCCTCTGGACTAACTTTGTTGCAAGCCCGGAACTACCCCTGCTACAAACCACCTCCATAAAGCTGAACACATGAGACTCAAGGGGTTTGGAAACATTATTTCTAACTACTCTTTAAGACCCACCACAAAAGGTCCTGTTCCTATCCTGTTCCCTCCACCCCACCCCACTAAAGGTGCTTTCTCTGCCAGTGCTTTCTTTAGTATGAGCTTTCTTTCCTGGATCCTCTCATTATTTATTTCATCTAAGGACCCAAGTGCTTGCTTTCTTCTGAATTTGTTATTCAGGTCGCAAGAAAGTATTTGCCCTGGACATTCTAACCTTTCAACTTGAGCTTCTGAAGACTATCTTTTATTTATCCTTCCCAGTTACAGGGTCAGGACCAAGATTATCCATCTAACAGATGTTTAATAAATACTGCTGGCTCACATTCCGAAAGAATAGCATATACTTTAATCCTAGGGTCTGGAATTTATCTGAATTTAGGTCCTTGAAACACACGAATAATACAAGTGCCAAAAAGTGTCTGTGCCGGTGTGTACATAGGTAGGTGCCTTTACTCTGGGAATGAGGGAGCAGAAGAGACAAAAATGGCCTAGGTGCTTGAAAAAGAAGGCCCAGGTACTACTACTGCATTGTATTGAAAAGTATCCGCTGGCTTCTGCACATTAATTACCATTAGGTAGAAATCAGTGTTCCTAAAAATGTGAAATGAAGGTTACAAGCTGCTAAATCAGAATTTGCAGTTTCTCGTTACTGCATGTAATAGCCTTCAGTTTCCTAACAGGGCTGTGTCACTATAACTTAAGCTGAACCATTTTAGAAAGACTGACAACCTTTGTACTTAACCACATTCATAATCACAAGCAGGGCTGTCAGGTTGGTAGGATTTTACTCATAAGTACCTGGGACTGTGCACAGCAAGACAAAGAGATTAATAAGAAATCAGAAGAAACTGCTTCCTTGCGATAATACACAAATATTAGATTTTTTCCTTTTACAATTTCCTGTAGAAACCTGTACCAAATCAGAAAGCTTTTGATTATTACTCAGATGAAATATAATTCAACAAATAACCTATAATTATGTGGCAATTTTTAATCTTCAAAGCCCTGCATCCCCCATGAGTTCATGAAAAGCTGCTAGAGAAGCACAGCTCTCACACTCAGATGGGGAAACTGAGGCAACTGAGTTAAAGAAGGAAATCTGTAGGAAAGATATCAAAGTTGGGAGTGATTTTAAAGCTCAAGAGTGTCTAAAAAGTCCTTTAATAGGCACTGACTGAGCTTAAAACAAGTCACACCATAGACAGGCATTTATTCTGATAAAAATGAAAAAAGGCAGGTCCTCAGTATAGCTTCTGTAATCTTACAGATCAAAGTCACAACATGGAAAAAAGAATTTTAAGAATGTAGCAGGCTGTTTAAAAACCTTGGCAAGCATGTGTTCAAAGAGCAGCTAAACACGCGGCTTACGCAGGCCCTTCTTCCTCCCTCAACTGCACGCAGGCCACGTTCTCCAGGGACTCGCTGGCCCAGAAGAGGCCTCTAACTCAGTCTAGAGTCTGGCTTTCCAGTTTGAAGGGGAACAGAAATTTAAGAGACTTAATGGCATTTAGAAAGCCTGCCACATTTTAAAAAAATTTTATTTTACTGAAATATAGTTGATTTAAACGTTGTGTTAATTTCTGCTGTACAGCAAAGTGATTCAGTTCTACATAAATATACATTCTTTTTCATACTCTTTTCATTAGGACCTTGCTGTGTATCCATTCTATATATAGTAATAGTTAGCATCTGCTAATCCCAAACTCCCAATCCATCTCGCCCCCGCGCCCCTGCCTGGGCAACTACAAGTCTGTTCTCTAAAAGTCTGATTCTGATTCATAAATAAGTTCATTTGTACCATAGTTTAGATTCCACATATGAATGACAGCATATGCTATTTATCTTTCTTTTCTTTTTTGGCTGCGCCACACAGCTTGTGGGACCCTCAGCTCCCTCGTCAGGGATCAAACCCAGGCCATGGCAGTGAAAGCCCAGAATCCTAACCACCAGGTCACCAGGGACTCCCCTTCTCTTTCCCTTTCTGACTTATTTCACTTTGTACGATAATCTCTAGGTCCAACTATGTTGCTACAAATGGCATTATTTCATTCTTTTTTATAAGGCTGCCCCATTTCGAGTACAGAACTACAAGGTATTATTCTAAAACAAGTCTAAATGAGGAGTGTATGGGTCTGTGTGTGTTTCTTCACCCTGATGCCCAGGTGTCTTCCTTTTCTGGGTCTAAACTGCATCACCCAAAGCTCACTGCTGTGTTTAGAAATTTTGAGAGAAATTTATAAACCTGTATTTTTGCTATGTACTGAGTAACTGATTTATACTAACAGGGTAGTTTGTCAAAACTGCAGAGAATGTTTGAATGAAATTTTGAACAGGTGTTGAAGCCGAGAAGGAGACAGCAACATGTGAATGAATGTATGTTAGTGGAATGAAGATATGAATTCCATCAAAATTGTTGGAGAACTGTAAGCCACTCCAAACACACAAGGAAATGGTACAACTATCTAATAATTAAACAAATGTAAACTAAACAGATGACATTTTATTTTTTGCTTAAAAATTGACAAACATGTTTGAAAAAAGTCTAAATCACATGGAGTCAAGGATTCAGTGAAAAGTCACTAAAATGAGATGCTAAATTGACACAATTTCTAAAAGTAAATATGAGCAGTTTTAAAAATACTCATACTCTTTGATATAATAATTATACTTCTAAAAAGCCTAACTTAAGGAAATAATCAGAAATGTAAACAAAGATTTACACACAACTCTCTTCACTACAGTATAGTTCATAATTGGGTGAAAACTCCAACAATCTAAATGTCCAAAGGCAAGGAAATCTTCATCTAATGAAATTAGTATCAGCCTCACAAATTAAATATATATCATTAAAGAATACCTAAAGACAAAAAATGCTTATAAGTGCTGGGTTTAAAAAGTACATACAATAATACATAAATATGGCATAATAATAATTTTGTAAAATTTATTATATATATGAGAAAATTACGAAGTCATTTTCTACATGCATTACAGCACTCCATGGGGATGAATTCTCACTCCTGGACTATCTAGTTTAGGATAACATTCTACTCAGGTTTCATTTCTTGATTATAAAACCTAGAGAGCCAAAGAAGTCAACAGAATTTAGAGAAAAAACGGGTGGCAAGGGCAGTCATTTTCTGGCAAGGTTTCAACAGCAGAAAATTCACATACAGAAAAGCACCCAGTGCAGCTCAAATTACCCGAAGAAACCTGGATTAACAAGAGGCACAACATCCAAGTGGCTAAGAGACAAGACTGGGTTTGAATTAGAACTAGACAAGACTGAGCTCTCTGCTCCCTACCAGCTGTGTGACCCTGGGGGAGAAAACTTCATCTGTAAAATGTTACCTGCTTCATGGGATCATTTTAAGGATTAAATGAGTTTAATATACTCAAGTGCTTAGGACACCAGTGTGAACATTGTTTAAATGTTGGCTAATCTATCCAATGGAGAAGGCAATGGCACCCTAGTCCAATACTCTTGCCTGGAAAATCCCATGGAAGGAGGAGCCTGGTAGGCTGCAGTCCATGGGGTCGCGAAGAGTCGGACACAACTGAGCGACTTCGCTTTCACTTTTCACTTTCATGCATTGGAGAAGGAAATGGCAACCCACTCCAGTGTTCTTGCCTGGAGAATCCCAGGGACAGGGGAGCCTGGTGGGCTACCATCTATGGGGTCGCAAAGAGTCGGACACGACTGAAGTGACTTAGCAGCAGCAGCAGCAATCTATCCAATAATCTATCAAAATCCAGGTCACTTTTTATTTTGCCACCAGAACTAAACCACCCTCTTAGACTCTACAGTTCTTTACACTTTGAAACATGTTTGCATACATTATTTCACTTGAAATTGAAAGCAAGCTTTTAATCCAGATGGAATAAGTATTATTCCCCTTCTACAGATTAGGAAACCCAGGTTCAGAAAACTTAGGTAACTTGTCCAGTGACACACAGCTGGGATGGTGAACCTCATATGACAGTCTCTGTCTTAACTCCCAGACCTGTAGCTCATTCCATCAGACAAATATTTTCTAATCCACCAGCTTCAAAAAAAAAAAAAAAAAAAAAAACCCCCAAAGTAAGAGTTAAGAATGCTTATTGTTTCATGACTCTGCCCCAGCTATTTAAATTATGAGCGCATTTATTGGGATGCAGTCTTCATTGTGGGTACAGACAAAGACGTTCAGAAAACACTGCACCATACCACAGCTGCCTCTCAAGCCAATGTTTATTGAGCACCTATCACAGCGCTCTTCCTACACTATTATATACAACAGAACACACAATTCTAGGCCATGGCTTTGCCTCTTACATGTAAATGTAATTATCGACTCTCCTATGGATCTGGGGAACTACCTGCCGCAGATCAGCTCTTCACTCTGTAACACTATTAGACTTTGGCTAGTCTGACACTTCAGAAATGGCTTTCAGTGAAAATTCCTTTCAAAAAAAAAAAGGACCGGGGGAACAACTATAACTAGAGTAAGAATGAATTGGGAAAGTAACTACATAAAGGCAAAGGAAAGCTTTAGGTTTGAGTGGTCAGACTTTTTCCCAAGAGAAAGCTTTATCATTCACACTGAGGAAAAGTGTACCAGAGAATATTACAAGTAATGATCGACAGTTACCTCTCGTTCTCAAGCTACCCTTGTTCAGGAAACTCTTCCCCTCCTATTCTCAGGCTCTTTCCTGAATGGGAGAAGTCAACCCTAACTCTGAACATACACTCAACTCATACCTTTTCTAAGTTGGTTTAGACACTCACACTATGCTGGAAGTTGGGCATCACAGAGCCGAGCAAGGTCTCTGACAGGAAACATCTGTCTGCTCTTTAAGGTGTTCTGAGTTCAAGGGTGGAGAGGAGTTCACACTTTTTCATGGCCATACGTCTACTCTATCTACTGTGTATTCATTTGGTCTGTTACTTCCATTTTTCGGTCTTACTTCTTAGAACCAGTTCTCTGTGCACAATGCCCTGAGCTTATGTGCCTTAGGTTTCTAGTGTAGCTTCAGTAAGGCTGGTAAATTCAGGGCAGGCAGGGAATGTTAATGCTTACAGTAAACATACTGCCCTTCACTGTATCTCTAATCTGCTGCCATCCAGGGTTAGTGTGGCAATAGGCAGATTTTAAGGTTACAGAGCAAGGCATCAATGACATACTAATTCGTTGTTTATTTAGGTCCTTCCTTCTGCCCCCACTCCCATATTCTGGCCTGGAGAATTCCATATACTGTGTAAGTCCATGGGGTCCCAAAGAGTCAAACACGACTGAGTAACTTACACTTCTGTCCCAGCCTGAGTAGAGTTTGAGGAATTCTGATGTATAACAACTTTGGGGGAGAGTTTCTACAGCCTTAGTGAAAATCAAAAGATCTTACCTTGCCATTTCACTGAGCCTCCATGGGGTCGCGAAGAGTCGGACACAACTGAGTGACTTCACTTTCACTTTTCACTTTTACGCATTGGAGAAGGAAATGGCAACCCACTCCAGTGTCTTGCCTGGAGAGTCCCAGGGACGGGGGAGCCTGGTGGGCTGCCGACTATGGGGTCGCACAGAGTTGGACACGACTGAAGCGACTGAGCAGCAGCAGCAGCAGTGGCAGCACTATCACCTGAAGCTTTATTCCACATACCCAAGGAATGACCAAGCTCCTGAAGCTCAAGGTGTCTCTGAAAGCAGGAGAGGCTGTTAAACCTCCAAAGGACCTAGGAACTGACAGCTTACTGGGGAAGAAGAGCAACCCCTTCTCCCACGCCCTGCAAACTCCCACAACTAGCTAATAAGATTCAGAATACTGGCTACAGCCATAAGAAGAAGGAAGGAGAGACAGTCCCTATCTGTGCTGGAAGAATACTTTTAATAGCTAGAGTAAACACCCACAAAAATGAGATTCTGAACTTAGCTTTAGGAGGCTTCCTCATTTCAGGAACTGCCTGGGAAACAAAACAAAAACTCACAAAATAGTTCTTTAAATTTTTCAAGAACACAAGGTACCATAACTCATTCACAGATCAATGCAGAATGGCCCTGAGAAATTCCATAATCATTCAGCACTGTTATTTGTCAGTGGGTGGCTGGTTCTAACTGGTCAAATAAGTCTTATACCAAATATTAAGTCCCACTCGAACAGAACAATTTAACTCAAGATTACTTTAGCATTGAGTGAATCAGGAAAAATTATATAAATATATGGTTTATCTTACAGATATCCAAACTCTGCATTCCTTTATCTCAAAGATACCTTCAAGAAATGGCTAACATTACCAAATGAACATCTTATCGACAGAGGCAGAAAACAAGTTCTCAACTCTTCTATTCCTGGTACATGCCTCTTTCACTCGGTACACCCATTCAAGGTCCTAATTTCTACTCTATCAACTTCTCGCTCAGAGGTCTCCCTTACCAACTAAGTGTCCTAACCAACTTTCACCCAGTTCCCTTTGTCAGGTCGTTTCAATTGGATAAGAAACAGAAGGTACCCTAACAGAGTGCAGAGTGAGGAAAGTATCCACAAAGTTGCAGGTGGTGAGTCCTGATGTGGGGAGCCAGAACCCAAGTGGTGTGAGAGCACCCCCAGCAGGGGCGGATGCAGTGAGGCTCATTCAGTAGCAATGAGCCCCAACAGGGTCTGCTCAGATCTTGGCTTCTAATTACTAAATTCTCCACTAACAGGAACAAAGGCCTTTGGAGAAATGTCTGAGGCAGAGAAAATACTAGATGAGTCTGGTACATATTACAGCACAGGAAAGGAAGTGCTCAAAGAGTAACAGGGACATGTCAAAGAAGGCAGAAGTGATAGGATGCTCAACTGGTGAGGGAAACTCCAGAAAGAGAAGTTTACACAGCAGAAATCAGAAGGAACACAGAGTGGATACACTGAGTGAAGGAGGCATATACTAGGAATAGAGTAGTTAGAGACTTCTGTTTTCTACCACTGTTCATAAGATGTTAGTCTGGGTTAGTGCCAACCAACCCTTTGCAATAAAAAGACAGTAATCACTTAGGCACCTTTCAGGTTAAACATATAATTAAATATTTTTTTCTTGATTAACTGGCAAAATCTGAGATAATCTGAATATCAAAACAAATATAGACTAAATTTAATAAAATGTAATCAAAGTGAAAGTCGCTCAGTCATGTCCAACTCTTTGTGACCCCATGGACTATACAGTCCACGGAATTCTCCAGGCCAGAATACTGGAGTGGGTAGCTGTTCCTTCTCCAGGATATTTTCCCAACCCAGGGATCAAACCTAGGTCTCCTGCATTGCAGGTGAATTCTTTACCAACTGAGCTGTAATAAGCTGACTAAAATAGGAAATCATGAGCCCATACTAATGTAAATAAACTAGTAAACTGAAAGGCTTAAAAGGAAAATATTGTTTGTGCAGTTTCAAATTGTCTCCTCCCAAAATATTAATTACAAAGGAAAGAGTAACTTTATACTGGAAATGCCTACAAGAGCCAGCTTAATCAAGCGGTCAAACATTCTCAGTAATGAGACATAAAAACCCTGCACTTCTGCAAATTCTGCAATGAAGACCACAGCATCATTCCTGTGATATTCCTGAAGATCTACAACCTAAATTAAACATGAGGAACCATTAAACAGTAAGCTGCTGATAGTTGTCAAAGTCATGAACGTCAAAGAAGGCCTGAAAAATTGTTCCAGATTGAAGGAGACCAAGAAGACAGAAGAACTAAACGCAAGGCATGATCTTTTTTTGTAATAAAGAGCATTACTGGTACAACCAGTAACATCTGAGGGGGTGCTGAGAATTATATGATGGTAATGTTGTCACCATTAACTTCTTGATTTTGATGGCTGCATTGTGATAATGTTGGGAGAATATTCTTGGCAAAAACTAATGTATTCAGGGATGATGGAGAAATCAAGTGAGCAACTTACTCTCAAATGATTCAATGAAGAAAATACTCTTTGTACTGTACTTGCAACTTTTCTATAAATTTGAGATTGTTTCTGAATTTTTTAATTAAAATTGTTAAACAAACAAACCAAAAATAACCAAGATAGCAGTGCTGAAATCTGGAGGAAAGTAGGAGATCAAAAAGAAGAGTTGAAGAGAGTGGTCTGTGGAAACATGTTTTAACGCAGGTGACTCAACTCTGAATTGGTACTGACACTGGGGTTCTTGCCATCTGGAATAGGTTTCCTGTATGGATCTTTCTGCTTCATTAACTTCTAATTTCTTTTCAATATTTATCTGAATAATACTTTCTCCTGTGTCTGCACTTACAACTCTCTCCCAGCCTCAACTCTGTTCTGGCAGTCCTTCCCCTAAGTGGCATTCACGCAACTCTCCTACCCTGAAGATGGAGAATTTTATCTTTAGAAAGATTCCAAAAGAAATGTCTTATCCTGAAGGAGGCACTATTAATGATCCCCCTTTCTTCAGGCCTGGCATTTGCTAACATCCCCACCAAGTTTATGTTTTAATAAGAGTTTTCTGAAGGCCTTTCATTCTAAACACATGTAACTCCCCTATGCTCCAAGGCAAAACCTTCTTAAACCTTCTGGAGTGGAACAGAGTTTTTACACTCTTTCTTCCCACTATATAAAAAGTTTCAAGTAACATCATAAGCTTTATCTCCAGACTTCCTGAAATGTAGCAACTATTACCAGCTTCTCCACTTTCACACCAATGGCAGCTGGCAGGCAGAGTCTTAGATATTCCACAGCAGAAAGGTTTTCAGTAACAATCAATGAAGAGCTTTGAAGCAGTACAAAGATGATGTTTATCATCCGTCCTTTCCTCTTCTTTCTTATTTAGGGTGATTTGGAAGTTTGGAGGAGGAACAACTACATTACAGCCCGTCTCCAAGCAGCCATGAACTTTCCTCCCTCTTTTTTTCTGGCCACGAGGCTTGTGGGATCTTAGTTCCCCATCAAGGGTTGAATCTAGACCCATGGCAGTTAAAGTGCAGAGTCCTACCATTGGGCTGCCAGGGAATTGCCCTTCCCTTACTTTAACAAAAGCGGACTCTTAAAATGCACTCCTTGACAATTTATCCTCAACAAAACTTTTATGCAGCGACATCCATGACTATACCTAAGGCGACTGACGGGCCCTTGGGAAGACAGCCTAAGCAAAAAAGGACACTAAGGTGAACGACATCTAAAATGAAACCCGCAGCAAGTCACCTGGAGACCTAGGAACAACCTGAGCTGGAATCAGCTTGTCTTCTCATGTTAAAGAGAAAATTTTGCTTACAACTATATTCGGGGTAATCATCAAACAGCAATAGAGAAAAGGAAACAGCAAAGGAACTTCACCATCTTTAGAGAAAAACAAACTATTTTCTTTTGTTTCTTCCCTCTTTTTCTACATAGCAAGGATTGTTTCCAAATATATTTATGCAACTTTCTACTAAAATCACAAATTCCTACAAAGCTTATTAAGAAACATATTCTCAGTGTCCTACTGATATTAAAAGTGCTCAAAAGTTTTCTTTTGTACTCTGAAGAGAATTTCCAATGCAAGCAGAGGACTAAAATGCACCTTGCCAATTACAGTAATCTTACAACAACCATATACTGCTATGAATGACATTTAGTTCCATCTCAGTCTATTCTCTGAGGATAAGCAGCAATGAACTTGAGGGTATGATCTCAGAATTTAAAAAGCCATTAAGGCTGTTCCTAATAGATTCTTTTAAAATATGATCCTACACAGCTCTTCAAAAGGACAGTATGCTTTAATTCTGAGATGGATTTTTACAATGGTTTGACCTCCTCTTTAAGAGAAGTCTGGAAAAAGAAGTAACTGCAGTGGGGGGCGGTGGGGGCGGGGCGGGGAGTGAAATGTGTCACGCTGGTTATTAAAATCCATTAAGTTCATACTTCAGCCTTAGGATAACTGCAGCCAAAAAACTGACTTGCAAGTAATTATCACCACTATCTGCAATAAAAGTTAATTGGACATAATTGAACTAACGCCCTAGTCAGAGGGAAGCTGCAACTGGCGAAGGGCCCACTCCTCCTGCTCCTTCAATCTGCAAATGAAACTGCTAATGCTAATTTGTGGACAAACAAGAAATTGCTCTCATGGCTTCCCCACTGCAAATCATGAGGCAATTCCAGCTAACGCCCAGGCATGTTAGGCCAAGAGAAAAATCATTAACCAATGCTTCCTTTGATAAAGATGGATTTTAACAATAACCAAGCCGATTAGGCTGAGAGTTGCTAAGAACTGTTAAATTTCTCCCAGATGCACTAAGTGAAGCACTGTGGCCTGGTCTCTGTAGCCCAGTACCATACATGAGATGCTCCCTGTACCACTAGCATGTGGTAGTAAGATGAAGAGACATTATGCAAGGCCAGGAGCTGCTGCTACACAAATAATTTATCTTCTTGTAAGAGAATCCTTGGGTAATCTCATTTTTAGACAGGCAAATGGCATTGCTGATCTACTTCAACAGCAAAGATTAAATCACTTCTGAATGAACTCTGGAACTGATAGATTCCTGCTGCCCGACTCTTCCTGCCTTCAATTCTGGACAAGAACTGTGCCCTTTCCCCTGGAATTACTATCAGGCCTTCTGCCTTTCAATTCTGCCTACAGCCCAAGGGACTAAGACTCCTAGGGGTATTATGCAGTCTTAGGTAGCCACTTATAACAGAAGGAGAAACCTATGGTCTTTATATCTACAATGATCTGTAAAGTGGGCAGAAGGCAGGAACCTCCTGAGGTGACAGAAGGTAAAAGAGAAAAACAAGTACAAAGTGCTGTCTGCTATTTTTTCTTAGGTGGCCGGGGCTCTATCCTGGCAAGGAGGTGGCTAGAGAAATTAATGCAATGAGAACTTTCCCTAAGGAAGCAGCTGGACCACCTGTCCCTTTGGTACACTTTTCAACAGAAGTTATTTTGGAAGGTTGCAGTTTACTTCCTCTAGTCATCAAAATACAACATTTCTGATGTGAAATATGAAAACCCTAAGAATAGCTTGGCTAGGATGTAAGAAAGGGACCTAGAAACTGTAATATGGATAGTAAAGTGAAATAAGAGTTTAACCTGAACAAAAGAACACTTACTAGGAATGTCATTCATTCATTCATTTGTTCACCAGGCACCTATGATGTACCAGGCACTATGGCAGTAGTAGTACTGCTGCTGCTGCTGCTAAGTCACTTCAGTCATGTCCGACTCTGTGCGACCCCATAGACGGCAACCCACCGGGCTCCCCCGTCTCCAGGCAAAAACACTGGAGTGGGTTGCCGTTTCCTTCTCCAGTGCATAAAAGTGAAAAGTGAAAGTGAAATCACTCAGTCGTGTCCAACTCTGTGCGACCCCTTGGACGGCAGCCTACCAGGCTCCTCCATCCATGGGATTTTCCAGGCAAGAGTACTGGAGTGGGGTGCCACTGCCCTCTCCGGTAGTAGTACTATGTATTAGGAATACAAATATGGCAGACAAAATCCTTGATGAGATATGTGATTAATGTGATCATTTTACGATGTATACAAATATCAAATCATTATGTTGGGGGACTTTCCTGGAAGTCCAATGGCTAAGATTCCTTGCTCCCAATGCAGGAGAGGGCCCAGGTGCGATCCTTGGTTAGAGAACGAGATCCCACATGCTGCAACTAAGACCCGGTGCAGCCAAATAAATATATATTTTAAAAAAAAATCATTGTTGGACACCTGAAACTAACATAACATTGTATTAACAACTATACCTCAAGAAAGGAAGGAAGACAGGCAAGCAGGAATGAAAGGAGGAAGGAAATCAGAATTATTTCAAAACAAAAATAATAATAATAAAAATACCTCCAGTAAACAATTATAAAGATGGAGAAAACAATATGGGTCATTGAAGGCTGAGCAAGAATTTACTGGATTGAGACAGTTAGGCTACTCTAGGCAGAGAAAACCAGCATAACAAAAGACACACAGTTGTAAAACTAAACAATTTGTTTGGGGAACCACAAGTAGTCTGGGATGAGGAGGAGAGCGTTGGGTGTATGGGCTACACTTGGAGATGAGTCTGATGTGTTAAATTATGAAGAACCTTATATTTCACACCAGAGGGAGAGAAGAGCAGATTAAAAGTAAGTTAGCAGAAAAGCAGCCCTGACATCATATAGAGTAACTATAATGATTAAATGAGATTATAAAGTGCTCAGTACAGTGTCTATGCTCAATGATGGTAGTTCTAACTATTATTAGCTAATGTCAGACTTTATCCTGAAACCACGGGAGATAAGAACAGGTTTTAAAGAGAGTAACATGATCGGATGTCTATTTTAAATAAATCTGCTGCAAGTGTGAAAGACAAATAGGAGATGGCACAAGTCAGTTAAGTGGCTACAGTGATTTCAAGGTGAGAAATGATGATTTCAAATAAAGGTGTCACAGGAGGGCTGTCATACAAATGCGGGAGCAGCTTGATCTCTGAGCTCCAAAGATTAAAACTAGGTTAATAGATTAAAGCCTGAAGATAGGCAATTTTAGATGAACATAAACAATAACTTGAGCTTGTTCAACAGTGGCACAGCACTAGAAACGCTGAAGCAAAAGCAATGATCCATTCATTAAGAGTGACAGAAAAAGAGTTATTTTCAGTAGCTAAAAATCTGAACTAGATGACCACTAAATCCAACTTTCAGATTCCAAGAATCTAAATCACTTACAGGGACGATTTTGTAAAATCATTAACAATTGCTTACGTTTGTAGAGAGGTATACAATTTTCCAAGTGCTTTCATATTGATTCTCTCACTTGAGTTGCTCAAATGCCCTATGAGATCAACTGGGCAGGAATCGTTAGTGCCATTTTCATAGATAAACCAGGAAAAGCTAGTAACTGCCTGGATACAACCAGATTTTCTCACTCCTGGCTCTGTGCTCTTTTCCAGTTTCACCATTGCCTCCAATATGGTACCAGTGCTGAAAAATCCTTTCTGAGAAACCATCCTTCTTTGGTTACCTATTCCAGTGTTTATTCTTAGAATCAGTAAATTCTTCTGCATGTTTTATTTTCGTTGTTCAGAAGTTTCAGCCTATTTCTCTGCTCTCTTCAAGATGAGTAAGAGGTAGTCATCTATCTTCATTCAATGTTCCTTCATACTTATATACTATAAAATGTCTATCATTTCTCTAATCTACGATAACTAACCCTAATTATTAAAACTCAATTAATCCCAATTATTAAAACTCAATCCTTGAGTTTGTTCACAAATGTTATTTCTCTTAAAGTAGTGAAGGAATCCGATCCCTAACTTAATACTAGCTCCAGGAACACAATATTCTCTTCTCATCATTCCAATTCTAATCCCTAGATATCTATTTCTATTGAAGATTATCTTCTCCAATTATTTCATACCAATATTTATTGAGCACCTACTATGTAGCAAGGCATTGCTCCAGAAGCTAGGGACTCAGCAATGAACAAAACAAAAACTCCTGTCTTCATGATGCTTCCCTTTGTACATGAGGTCAAGTGGGAGGATCAGACAACAATAAATAAGTAAGAAAGTCAAGCTGCTCAGTCGTGCCCTACTCTTTGCGACCCCATGGATAGTAGCCTGCACCAAGCTCCTCCGTCCATGGGGTTTTCAAGGCAAGAGTACTGGAGTGGGCTGCCATTTCCTTCTCCAGGGAATCTTCCCAACCCAGGGATTGAACCCAGGTCTCTCACACTGTAGACAGATGCTTTACCGTCTGAGCCACCAGGGAAGTCCAAATAGGTAAGAGTCATAGACTACTAGAAGGTGAGAAATGCTATGAAAAAAACAAATGAAACAGCGTAAGGGGATGAGGGGGACTGGATGGGGCAGCAACTTTAGCATACACAGCATGTGGTCCTCACTGAAGAACTACAGTTTCTACCATGCTTTTTACCTGCTAGTTTCAGCACAAGGCAGCTTTTAATTACGTAAGAGATTTTTTTTAGCAATTAAACTATAACTAAAATAGTTTTTTCCCCCCTTTCAAGTTTAACTCTTAGGCACTTGTACATTTAATAAAAAGCAATTTATCAACTTGTTTTGAAAAATAAAGTTTTGTTTCTGTAATGCTGAAATATTCTTCAAGAAATAATGTAAGAAAGTAATGGAAGCTCAAAGCCCACCACTGTGCACACACATACAAAGACTGCTGCTGGGTGCAATGACTTGCATAAAGACTAGCATTTCCCTGCGTGAGCAATGGCAGGTACAGGGTTGGCCAAAAAGTTCATTTAGGTTTTCCATAACATCTTACAGGGAAATGAAACAACTTCCTGGCCAACTTGATACTTTTTTAACTCGTTGTGGGGAGCTGAAAGATGAGCAGGTGGGATACACAGGAGGATGGAGAGAGGTGGAACAAACGTAATTGGTGTGCAGCCTGGAGTGGCATCAGCCTCTCATTTCTAGGTGCACTAAGGAGTCTCCCCAGAACATACTATGATCAGTAAGAACGACAGTTTTCAGTTGGGACATTTGTTCAGCTTGGAGAAGAAACCAAAATTAAAATACATAGCTTGTTGGAAAAGCAACTTGTTCCAACTTAACTTTCCCACAGACTCTGGAAATTGGCAAAGCACTTCTCTTAAGAGGAAAGGTTCCTTTCATCTCTCTGGGGAAATATCCTAACACAGTGTCATACTCCAATCATAACATACCTCACAAGGATTGAATGAAGCCTAAGTACTAAAATTCTCAGAGTAAAGGACTTTAGTGAATGCATAGTAACACCTGCCAGGACAGGTAAAAACCAAGATATAGAGTCATCATTAATCCACCAGTCCCACTTTCTGCTGAATCCAAGAGGTTCTAGGAGCATAACATAAGCAAAAGCCAAACCAGTGCCATCACAGCTACAAAATTAATGTGTTCATAATAGTAAAACTGCTTTCAGCTGCATAGCTGGGTGATCCAGAAGGCCCATTCAGGAATCCAGGAAAAGGGCCCTTCCCACTGATACACTGTGACCTGGGATGAGCTGCCTTCAACTTCTCACAGTTTTGATACCCTTTCCTTTTAAAACAGATTAAGTCCTACGCTTTACATTGTAACTGATCAACGAAATGCCAATGGTAGAGGTACTATAACTTTTGGGAGGAAAAAAAATTAAGTTGTGACTGCTACTGCTACTGCTAAGTCGCTTCAATTAAGTTGTGACTAATAATTGCTATTAATTATGGACTTCCCTAGTGGCTCAGACAGTAAAGCATCTGTCTATAATGCGGGAGACCTGGGTTCAAGAAGGAAATGGCAATCCACTCCAGTACTATTGCCTGGAAAATCCCATGGACGGAGGAGCCTGGTAGGCTACAGTCCATGGGGTCGCAAAGAGTCAGACACAACTGAACGACTTCACTTTCAGTTTCAGTAATTGCTTATGATTCTCCTCTGAAGCAATAACTTTGCTGAGTAAATCACTCCAATTCTGCAAGTGGCATAAAATCTGATTTTCTCTCAGATCAGCAACTGATCCTCAAAACCACTTTGCTGAGTGCCAAGAAGTAGCTATTGGTTATGAAACGTTGCCTTTTAAATCTACTGGAATATTCAGCTGATCTTCAACAGCAACAAAAGCAAGGGGTTGGCGGGGGGACATTTTCCAACCAAACAGCACTTAAAGCAATCCTCAGTTTTGAATTTATAATTTATAGTACTTCTTTGATCACAACTCAATGTGTACACGGATTTTAGCCAACAGCTCCGATCAGGAGAATCCACAGAGCCCAGTGTTAGAAGAGGGGTTTACTTTGGTAATAGTTCTTCTTTGAATTGACTACCTACAGCCTGTCCATATAGGATGAACAATTTGCATATATGTGGGACAAGAAGACATCAACAAAGGAAACATGCCAGTGTCGAGGGTTAGTTTATCTACAATTTACCTGGAAAATCTCAGTTCTCCATAGGACCTTGGTACAATTAGGTCCTATAACAAGGATCAAGTCTTAAAATATTAAAACAAATGAACACAAATATTAAAACAAACCGTCTCAAGAAGACAAAACTGAGCGAAACCAAGCTGGTGGCAACCTCACCTACTTGGCTCTTGAATGATCAGACAAACATAATCAGTTTGTTCAGCTGGAAAACTGCAGTTAAGAAGCAGAGGGAGTTAAAGCTATTGCTTAAAAATACGGCCTACAAATGTCTTCGGACTTGTCTATACTTTGCCTGTTTGCCTTTCTGCATGAATAATCAAGAACTGACAGTTTTCTATGATCAAGAATGAATCCTTAACTAGTAGAGTTCTCCCTGTATATTGGTAAAGATGCCTATCCCCGCTCCCTCTCCCCACCCATCCATCAGGACAAAATATAATAAAACTTCAATTTGGCCTTTCCTTTATATCTCTCTCTATCACTCTTCCAGCATCTCATCTTGAACGTTCCTCCTTCTCTTGAGTGATAATGGCATCTTGAGTCTTTGGATTCTCTTCACAAGAACAGAAATTAAAAACAGCTTCTCAGGGCAGAGATAGGAAACTTTCAATCATTTCAAACAGGGACCCTGGAAGGAGTTCTTGAAGAAGAGAATCAAACATGCTAGAAATTCAGAGGAGGGAAGAATTCAGAGACCTTGGCTTTGGGTCTGGCTTCACGACTAAATCACTTTCTAAGTTATTTAGACATTCTTGAGGCATTAGTTTTCCCAATCTCAGAGAAATGCTGAGACCACTAAGAGACTGCTTACTTAATTCACTGGATGAAAACGAATCCAAAAGTAAAAATATTTATGTTAATACTGGAAAGGATTCTTGGGCTGTAGGAACTCTTGTCTTAACCTTTTATGAGTTGTTATGTAATTATTCCCTACAATCCCACATTTAATTTCAAAGTATAATATGTACTCAAGGTACCAAATAATTCCTAATTCCTTTTAGCCAGGCTCAGCTTCTCTCTTCTATTACTATATATATTTACAGATAATGAAATCACTTTAAGCAAAATTCTAAGATATGGCCAAACAAAAGGACTGTCCATTATTCACAGAATGCTAACACAGAGGACGAAGTTGGGGGAGGGAGCAAAGGCCTGGATTTTAAGAAAACAGATGAGCTATTTGGGTGTTTGGCTTAAAAAAAACAAAGCAAAAACAAAAAGATGGATTACTAGTTTATATCTAAAAGGCAACTCTATTTTGAATGGCTCTAACAATCCCATAATAAGCACAGTATCAAACACAGTCAGGGTAATTAATTCAGTGGACTCTTCCCCTTTCACCGCCAGATTGAACAGCTCTGAGGATAATCTCCTTCATTCTCCCAGGGCTCAGTTGGAAGATTCATTATTTATGCCCTCAATTGTTTACTCTGTCCTATTTTTCCATCCATCCAGGCCCAAGGGCAGTGTTATCACTGGCCTGTTTCCAAAATGAATGTATTAGTTCCCTGCCTTACTAGTTACAAACCCAAAGATAATCAAACAGTGGTTATCTTAACACTGGAGAGCAACCCCAACCCACCACTTGATCCAGGAGAGAAGTTAATGACAATGCTGACCCCAGTTACCAAAAGCTGTTATTTTAGATGGATGAAATGAAACATATTAGTTTTTCTAGTCTTTTTGTTTTTCTTCAACCACTGAGCGACATGTATGCACATCCAACAGGATTCTTGAAGGGCAGTACCATTAGAAAGACAGCTCTGGCCCTCACCAAGAGCAGACCTGTAAACTATGAAGGATTAAACTGATTGAGATGCACTTTGCCTAGCAACCATTCATTAGGAAGAGTTCAGTAACTCACCAGCAATCAATTCTGTGTCCTTATCTAAGCCATAAACAGATAACAGACTCCACCAAGTCCTCTACCCTCTGGATTCAGACAGCAAACAACTTCCTTAAAAGACTAAGCTTCCAAAAGTCAACCCTTGGAGGAGGGGGTTGTGCTTAAACACACACAAAATATTGTCTCAGACACCTGACTGACAAAGAGGAATAGCTAAAAACTACCACCAGTCACATCTCCATATGAATGCATTCATTGTCTCTAAATAAGTCTCCCACACTGCAGCATTCCAGGGTCTTTTTGCCTCTAATATTTTCTCACCTTGAGCAAGTCTTTCCCAGTTTCAAACCCAACAACACTCAAGCTGATTATCATGAGAATCAAACAACGCCAAGGGTCCAATCTTTTCCTTCACCTTCTCAAGGGGATCATTTTACACTTCAGATGTGAATGGGGGATTGGGCTTGAGTCTCCCTTTAGAGAGACCATAGGGCCCTCTTAAAAAAGAAAAAACACATCCTAAGCTGTGACTCACAGAAATAAGCAGGATAAAAACAGATTGCTAAAGAAAAATCAGCAAACTGAACCTCAACAGCACCATGTCCCCTTAAGAGATTATGGGATATCACGGCGTCATAAAATTGTTTCCTCGCAAATGACCAAATCTGAATTTCCATCCTCCTTAAATGATACCTAGAGATCAGTATAGATACACACCTATCATTAGTTCTATACATAGCCTTTTGTCTCCTGGGGAAAATTCTTTGGGGAAATCACTGCACCGTGCAAAATACAGATTACACAAATCTGTCAAGAAAATAGAAATATAAAAACATTAAGTGAGCAAAGTGTAATGTAACTTTATAAAGCTGTATTAGCTGCTCACTCGAGTAGACAAAAAAATAACACCTAGATATCAAATAGGAGGTTATTAGTAGAAGCAAACTGAAGTGGTGGTATATTCTTTAACATGGCCTCCAAGTGGATTTTGTCACTTTCTCAGGTTACCATATAGTTTAGACATCAAAGTGCACTTTGTTTTATACAATAGCTAGCTGCCAAAGCTTCAAAGTGATTTTTAACAGTTCATTCTCAGTAACAAGTTGGGTAAGACAACATCTGGGGCATACTCTCTGCCTTTCAATTTAAATATGATTCATGGAGTCTTAAGGGATAAATGGGTAATAAACTAAAAACCCAAAATCTAACAAAGGTTTACTATGAATCTACTTTTTTTTGCAGAACTCTGTATTAAGGCTGCTTCAGATTAAAAAAAACAAAACTATAATAAGTTTCCTGACCCTAGTAAGTTTCCACAATTGACCCTAGTAAGTTTCCACAATTTTCCCATCATCCCTATTCTTTATCACATTTGCTTTTACCCCAAACTGCTCCTTATTGATTAGAGATAAAAATAAACCAATGCAAAGAAGAAACATTAATCCATCTTAAAACTAAAAGAGTTCCAGCATATCTTCAAAACTGAACTCCAGTTAGAACAATTTCTGGAAACTGAACCCGGATTACAAGAATGAACTCGCAACATTTCAATTAATATTTACCAAAGTGCTGCCAAAAAAACTGACATTCATCCCTTCAGACATTCTAGCTCTTTTCTAATCAACATTAGGATAAATCTGGTCCAAACACTTTTGGTGAAAATGCCCAGTTAAAGCAAGTTTACCATGAACAATGCCACTGAAAACACACAACACACACACACATCCTTTGTTGCCATCATAAATTTTGAGTTTTCCCTCTTCAACTGATATCTTTCCTCTCTGTTAAAAACCGATAGAGGTTCCTGATTTTGGCCGAAGTTGAACTGTCCTTCAGGAAGAAGGGATCCATAAGTTGTAGAAGCCAAGGAACTCAAAACGTAAATATAAATTGTAATAATACAGTCACCTGAATTCATGAGGGGGTGCTTTTAAAAAAAACTAACGACTTAAACAAAATTCATCTGGATTTGTTTAAAGTTTGGTTTTTGACGACAGAAACTAATCCCTCTAAGATTCTGTGAATGGGAAATATACAGATGGAGAAAAATATGAGACTTTTAAGTTTCAGTAATGGTAAGGGAAGTTTGCTTGCTCAAGCTAGGTTTCTCCAACAGGGCTGAGTCCTACACAAAGCCGGTGACACTGTACTCGGGAGAGACACTTTAGAAGAGTTAATCGCTAACAACTATCAGGATTTCCTTTAACCACCATCTGACGGAGGCTGATCCCTCTTTCCACTAGCACCTCCTTCATTTTCAGACTGTTTTTGCTGATTAAGGCAGTCCCAAGTAGGAAAATGGTGAAGACAGCTTTAATGGACACGGATGCAGAACAGTTTCAAAACCCCACTCCTATCCTAGCCTGTCCTTTTTTTTTTTTTTTTTTTTCCCCCGGCTTACTGCATCAGATGCCAAACAAGAAAGGGCTCCTCTTTTCTCTGTTCATTTTACTACGCGATCGACATCTACACATCAGTAAAAAGAGAGGAGAGTCCTGAATCTCCTTACCCAGCTGCAGGGGTGAGATGAAGGGAGGGAAAGAAGAATGAAGGGCAGAATCAGAAAATCAAAATAAACTGATTAGACGTGGAGCCCTTACTTCCCATTCCATTTCCCCTCTTCTCACAAGGTTAAGTCGGCTGAAGTCGGGGTAGGACAGAAAAAGCACACACACCTTGAGCCCTGGAAGGGAGGTGAGGTTCGCTCCGCAGCGCTCGGTGGGGCTCCGGGCTCCGCCCCGCCCGCCTGGGGCAGCTCAGCCCTCCTCGGCCCCAGACCAGGAGGACGGAAGAGAAGGGGTTTCTAGCAGTCCCGGCAGGGGGAGGGGGAGGCGGCTGCTCCGGGTGCCAGGCTCTCCGAGCGCAGCACTCCGCGGCGCGCCGACACCCCCTCCCCCAGCCGGCTGCCGCTTGCTCCCCTTCGCCGCCGGAAGCCAGCCCCGCCCCCTCAACTCCATCCCGGCCCTCCGCGAGCCCCCTCCAGTTCGCACAGCCAATGGTGAGCCAGGGAGCCAGCAGAGCGACTCACCCGACAGCCAACTGCGGAGGCCCACTGGGAGGTCAGCCGCCCGGGATAGGCCAGCCACCCGCCGCCCCGGCCCCAGCACGGCTCCTCTTTGTTAGAGCTGCCCCTTCGCTCCAGGCCCCCACCCCGAAGCCTGCAGCCCGGCAGCCTAGCAGCCCGCATCTGGGCCAGGTGATGCCAAGCCCCTTCCCCTGCGCCCCCCGCCCACGCCCTGCCTGTGTGTGAGGAGTGACCCCCATCCAGGCAGTACCTCCGTCAGTGCCTCAGATCTGCGTAGCAAGAGCCATCCGGAGACCTTCGACAGCAAAGAGATGCTCCCCAGGCCTCCGCCTCACCCTTCTTTTCTCAGACTAATCAACTGAACTCCCTCATAACCGTGCATAGATTCAGGCTTGCCTATTAGATCAGCTGCACACATCAGTCCACCCTGTCTGAAACTCCTGCTTCCCATGACGCAGAAATTAAGGGGGGAGGGGGCACATATTGGGAAGATATTTATCTGGAAGTTGGTGCGGTGGGAGAAGGGATACAGTAAATCACCTGCAACAAACACCATACACACACACAGAGCTGGATCCAACCCAGCTCAGATTCAAGTCATCTACATCCAGTTAAACCCAAACAAACCACTCCCTTAGCAGGTTTCAGTACAATTAGGAAACAAACATCTAAGTCCTGTTCAAGCCATACACCTAATATTAGAAAAAACTCTCAGCAATAGCCAGCCTTCCGCATAACTGGCAGGTTGCATCAACACTTCAATCACTGTCAGTGTTAGAAACCTAACACTGCTGGGATGGAATATGCTAAAGACTGTAGAATATTTCCCTAGGTAGAGTGGTGAAGCAGTAGAAGGGGTTCGTTTAAGAAAATAAACTGGTAATGGGGAAGGCAAGTTATAACCTACACTGTCATTTTTGTCCACAAAGTTCTTGCAACTAATGTACACCACATTCTACAAGTCCACTTAGTTCCCAAGTGCTAATACAACTAACCCAAATTAAAAACCTAAAGTTAAGTAGCCTTCTCTTATGTGCAGCTCAAAGCATTTCATATACATATGAACCTCAGTGTTCTGGGAAGATGGAAAAGGAGCTGTGTGTCATGCCTATTTAAAAGCCAGTTTGGGACTTCCCTTGTGGCTCAGCTGCTAAAGAATCCACCTGCAGTGCAGGAGACCTGGGTTCAATCCCTGTGGGGAAGATCCCCTGGAGAAGAGAAAGGCTACCCACTGCAGTACTCTGGCCTGAAGAATTCCATGGACTGGGCAGTCCAGAGGTTGCAAAGAGTCAGACATGACTGAGCAACTTTCACTCACTCACTCTTGGGACTTCCTTGGTGGTCCAGTGGCTAAGATTCTGCACTTCCAAAGGGGAGGGCCAAGGTTCAATCCCTGGTCAGGGAACTAGATCCCACATTTCACAACTAAGAGTTCAGGTGCCTCAACTAAACATCCTGCATGCTGCAACTAAGACCTAGTGCAGCCAAATAAAAAATATTAAAAAAAAAAAAAAAAAGGCCAGCCCTTTTTTTCTAACCCAAATTAAAAGGCTTGGGCTTAAATAGATTTCTGGAGAAACTTCATTAGTCTCAGAGAGTAGGTTCCAGATAAAAAGAACTAAGCATGAAAATTTTTTTATTTTAAATACTGCCCACAAAAGTGTCCTCATTAGCTAATGAGTCTATTCCCTCCCCATATCCACCTGAACTACCAAAAATCCTCAAAAGCACAAAAACAGTTACAACTCTCCATAGTGTTAGTAACTCAGTTGTGTCCGACTCTTTGCAATCAACAGACTGTACCACTGGTCAGAATGGCCATTAAAAAGTCTACAAATAACAAATGCTGGAGAAGATATGGAGAAAAGGAAATCGTCCTACACTGTTGGTAAGAATGTAAATTGCTGAAGCCACTATGGAGGAAAAAAAGAGTATGGTGGTTCCTCAAAAAGCTAAAACTAATAGTTGCCATATGATCCAGTAATTCCACTCTTGGACACATATCCAGACAAAACTGTAATTTGAAATGATACATGCACTCCCCTCCATGTTCACAGTAGCACTATTTACAATAGCCAAGACATGGAAGCAGCCCAAATGTCCATTAACAGATAAAGGGATAAAGAAGATGCGGTACATATAAACAGTGGGATACTACTTGGCCAGAAAAAGAATGAAACAATGCCATTTGCAGCTACGCAGATGGACCTAGAGATGCTCATACTAAGTAAGTCAGAGACAAATACCACATGACTCATACATGGGATCCAAAAGATGCAAATGAATTTATTTACAAAACAGAAATAGACTCACCGACATAGAGAGTAGACTTGAGGCTGCCGAGGGGGAGGGCAGAGGGGAGGGATGGACTGGGACTGTGGGGTTAGGAGATGCAAACTATCATATGCAGAATGAATACACAGCAAGGTCATATTGGATACAGCACAGGGAACTGTATCCAATATCCTGTAATAACCATAATGGCAAAGGAAAAAAAACCTTTGTTCTTAAAAAATAAATAAGCAAATAATTAAAAAGGCATTTTCCCCATAAAGACCTGCCAGTGCCATTTTATAAAATTCAAACATCCAAGAGGCAGAACACAGACTTTGATAAGAAAATTTATTACTTACTAGACTTAAAGAGAACAGATCTGAAAAAACAAGTGTGAGAGCTCTCTGGGGAGGGGAAAAAAAGACAATGCCTTGACTATTATTTCAATGTAGCAAGGTATTAACATTTTAACTGGCTGCACTTTCTCTTTCAGACACTAGAGGGAAGTATAAACTCCATTCACTGTATTTGGGAATTCAATTTATTCATTTATTCACTCTGGTTTCCCTAGTGGCTCAGACAGTAAAGGATCCGCCTACAATGCAGGAGACCTGGGTTCGATCCCTGGGTTGGGAAGATCCCCTGGAGGAGGCCATGGCAACTCACTCCAGTATTCTTGCCTGGAGAATCACCATAGATAGAGGAGTCTGGCCGGCTACACTCCACGGGGTCACAAAGCGTTGGAGGCAGCTAAGCAAACATTCATTCACTCATTCACCACATATTTATTGCATTCCTTGCTGCTGTTCAGCTGCTAAGTTGTGTCCAGCTCTTTGCAACCCCATGGACTGCAGCATGCCAGGCTCCTCTGTCCTCCATTATCTCCCTGAGTTTGCTTAAATTCATGTTGATCAAGTCGGTGATGCTATCTAACCATTACTGCATCCCTACATACCAGGAACGTTATAGACCCCAAAAACAAAAAAATGAATAAGCTACAATCTGTCTTTAAGGTGTTTACTCTAGTGAAGGAAGACACCAGTTTAACAACAACCAAAAAAAGCCACCACAACAAAGAATGCACATGAGAACCAAACGCCAACTTTTCCAAGACTGTGGGTTTGGGAAGGACAACTTGGCAGAGGGAGGGAAAAAACATGTATCCATATAATCATTCATACTAGACAAACAAGATTACTCAAACTGGCTTATTCTCATATTAACTATATTCCCATCTTAATTTAAATGGAAATACCTACACTTAGAAAGTATCTTTAAACTGTTATCTACAGAAAGTAGGAGAATGAGGCATTAAGATGTGTGGAAGATTTGTTAAAATATCTAGTTGCCTAGGTTTCAAAATCAATTGTACCCAGTTTAAAAGCATGAAGGTAAAAAAAAAAATAAAAAATAAAAGCATGAAGGTAACAGATACAGTTGGAGTTAAGACTGCTTACAAGATTATAAAAATTCTTATTTGAAATCACGATAAATTACACTATACCCGCTGAAAAGAGTATGTCAAGGATAAATAAGTACAAGTTTCCTAATGTGTTCTGTCTTCACAAATTAAGTTTCCCAAATTAGGAAACAGAATACTCTGAAAATTAGCTTCCATCAATGCTTGTGGAAAGCCTCTGTAGAGAGACATCTTGGTTGGCAAATCATTTCCCCATCTAAATAATTTAAGCCTACATAGGAAAGAAGCTGATAAAGCAGAAATAAAACTCAAAAGTCACCAAAAGGGCAATGGAAACTTTTGTGTGGTGTATTTTTCCCTAATCCTCAAAATGACTGCTGCATCTTTTGCTATGGTTTGGGATGTTTGGATTGTGTCTATTGGGGGTGGAGAGTTGGAGAGAAGGAACAAGTTGTTGATTCCTCATACTGATGGAGCACAGCACATGGTAGAAAAAGTAAAAGCCAACATCCTGAAAAAAGTTTCACACACATACACAAAATGAGACAGCAAACTTGTGAATCAAGCATGATTTGGCATCTTTAAATGCACAGCCAATTCTCCTCTAGTGCCAAAGCCAATGGCTTCTCCTGTAGATAAAATGGCACAGTTCCTGAAAAAGCCCTGGACGCTGTTTCCCCACAATCCTATAATCTGTCAGAAGACAGAAAACAAAAAGAAAGCTCTGCCAGCCAGAAAAAGCAAATTATAACCAACACAGAGCCAACACTTTACTTCAGACAGAAGGAGCTTTCTATGCGTCTTTGGAAGGAGAGAGACAAAAGAAGCTTACCATTGCTCAAATTTCCAAGGCAAACATTTGAACCAAATATCATCTGGGATAAGCATTTGATCCAATAGCCTGCTTTCTTACTTCTTATACATAGTCTTAAAGAATATCTGCAGCATTTAGGATAAAGAATTGGCCACAAAATACAAAGAACTTATACACGTCAATAAGAAACAGAAACAACCGAAAGAGAAAATAGCAGCTGTGTGAAGTACCTATTCTGGGAAAGAGACAGTTAAGTAGAATGGATATCTGTAGGTCAACCACAAATCAAATTTGAAGGAACTAAAATAAGAATTTAAGATGAATCTTTACCTTTGAATCTGAAGCCAATCCCTGAGTTTACACTGAGCAAAGCAGATGATTGCAGCAAGTAGCAGAAAGCCTAAATACAACCTCATAAGTAAATCTTCTCCAAGAAAGAAAGCTTACTTACTCAAATGTCTTTGCTGGGGAAGCGGACCGTTCAGGGACCCCCTTTCCAAACACCAAACGCAGAAATAAAGCAAATAATGTCTGGGTGTGGCAAAACAAGTACACAAGTACAGGCTTTCCATCAGAGAGGAACAGAAACCTAAACCTTTTACTTGCCCTTGATACAAAGAGGTAATGGACTGTGGAACTGAAATCCACCCCCCACCCCCCCCAAAAAAAGATTCAATTCCAACCTACATAAAGCTAAGAACTTCACACCAGTTTGTTTTCAAATTGGCAATACACAGGTCCCCACTGGAAAAATAAAAGGTGGGGGGAGGCTTCCCTGGCAGCTCAGTTGGTGAAGAATCTGCCTGCAATGCAGGAGACCCAGGTTCAGTCCTTGGGTAGGGAAGATTCCCTGGAGAAGGAAATGGCAACTCACTCCAGTATTCTTGCCTGGGAAATACCATGGAAGAGCCTGGTGGGATCACATGGGATCACAGAGTCGGACATGACTTAGCAACTAAACTACCACCACTAAAAAAAAACAATACACAAGATCCCAACTGAGACATCAGCTGGGTAAAGTTCTGAGCAGACTATTGCTTAACCATTTCCCTTATCATTTTAGAACATCAAAAGAACCACATCCTAGTTTTCCTCCATTGTTAATGCCACTTTAGAGGCTGAGAAAAACTTAGTTCATCAGATTCAAATTTCAGGCATTTCCTAAGTACATTACAGGTAATGATGCTGCTGATTCTATATTTAGACGCAGGTGTGGAACAAGGAGTGCCAGTTTTGCCTGATATGGCACCGTGTCCCTCTTTAAATTCTAACTGCAGCCATCACCTAAGCCTGCATTAAAATGTCTATATGGTGTTGCCTAAAATAAATTAAAATGCTTTTTCAATGCTTTTTTTGAGTGGTTCTATTGATTGACTGTGACATTTTAAATATAGATAATAAATCACTCCCACCAGTCCTTTAAACAGTCAGCATTTTAACTGCTCTAGAGTGGCCCTCACAGCCTCACTTGAATCAAAAAGCCAAGATGGTAAAAACTCTTGTCATACAAATCCTCTAAAATGGTAACATAATAAACCTTTGGGCAATAATCTCTTTAATAAAAAGTTGTGTCATCAAGGTTCCATTATCATTACATTTCAGAAATTAGGATAGCAACCTTTTCCCAAATCCTGAGCTATTTTCTCTGCAAATAGTATTTATAAAAATATCTCACCTTTCTCAAAAGGAACTTTAAGGGCTCTAACAGACAGTATGTTGCTAATTTTCACAACATCCCAATAAAGAACTATTATTTAGCATTTATATCACACTTTAACTTGCAAAAGTGTTTTACAATTATTTTCATTAGTAGTCATGCCTCACAACCGCCCACTGAGCTAAACTGGTCCTGTTATCCTCATCTGACAGCTGAGAAAACTGATGTATGGTAAGGCCAAGGTCAAGTCAGTCTGCCTTTCCAAGACCAGGAACCTGATCCTTAAAGGCAGTCTCATTCATTCAGCAGTGTATGTGTATTGTTCGTAATGTTCACTAAACTCAGTTTTTAGAAAACAGAAATCTACCTAAAATGATGGTACAAAAACTCTAAAATTGTAACGCTTTGATGAAAATATATAACCACACTGAAATACAAATAGGTAAGGATTTAGTAATATGGACACAGTAAGTTTTTAGAAATAGCCTCTCAAAACCTCGATGTCATCATAAATACTGAAATGCTTTTCATCTCATTTGCTCCCTCCATCCACTACAATCAGACATCTGTCTCCACCATTCCAACGAGTAATTCTACTCAAGATTACCAATAATCTCTAGGTTGCCAAGTCCCCCACAGGTACGCCTTGGCTCTTATCCGAGACAGCATTCAATATCATAGTGTTCTCCTCCCTTCTTTACATATTCTTTACTTGGCTTCCATACCATCATTCTTTCAGGTTTTCCTCCTACCTCACTGGCTGGTCCTCTGTCAGACTTCTCTTCTCTAGACACAAACCATTCTAAGTGACTGCCTGTTGAATTCCATGACTTCAACCTCTATCTACGAGTTGATGATCTCTGACTCTACAATTCCAGCCCAGACTTCTCCCTGGAACACCAGGCTTTTCTACCCAACTATACTATAGCTCCAGGTAGCTGTCTAACAGACAGCTCAAACTTGGCATGGCCAAAACAGAATTCCTGACAAATATATTTTGCCACAGTCTTACCCATCTCAATAATCACCACTTACCTATCTAGTTCTCCAGCCAATAAATGCAGAACCTATGCAAGATTTCTCACTCTGCCTCACTCCCTCTGGCTACTGACAATCCCTGAGCAAGCCCTGTCAACTTCACTTCCAAAAGATATCCCAAATCCTTCTACCTTTCTACAGTTCTTCAGCCATCTCCCCAGTCCTAGTCACTATCAACTTGTCTAACTTAGTACAACAGCCTTGTAAGCCAGTCCCCTTGCCTCCACTCTTGATCCCTCTACAATTCAGTTTCACACAGTAACCAGAGTAATAACTTTTTAAAATTACAAATCAACTCACATCATATACCTACTTAAAAGTGTCCAAAGGAAGCAGACCACTTGAGCTGTCAACATCATCTGCCTTCTGGCCGCTTCTTGCACCATCTCCCTCTCACTCACCATATTCAAAGCCACATCGGCCTTATTTCTGCTCCTCTAACATATGAAACACTACCGTAGGCAAGAATCCCTTAGAAGAAATGGACTAGCCATCACAGTCAACAAAAGTCTGAAATGCAGTACTTGGACGCAATCTCAAAAACGACAGAATGATCTCTGCTGTTTCCAAGGCAAACCATTTAATATCACAGTAAACCAAGTCTATGCCCCAACCAGTAACGCTGAAGAGGTTGAAGTTGAATGGTTCTATGAAGACCTACAAGACCTTCTAGAACTAAAACCCAAAGAAGATGTCCTTTTCACTATAGGGGACTGGAATGAAAAAGTAGGAAGTCAAGAAATACCTGGAGTAACAAGCAAATTTGGCCTTGGAATACAAAATGAAGCAGGGCAAAGGCTAACAATTTTGCGAAGAGAATGCACTGGTCATAGCAAACACCCTCTTCCAACAACACAAGAGAAGACTCTACACATGGACATCACCAGATGGTCAATACCAAAATCAGACTGATTAAATTCTTTGCAGCCAAAGATGGAGAAGCTCTATACAGTCATCAAAAACAAGACTGGGAGCTGACTATGGCTCAGATCATGAACTCCTTATTGCCAAAGTCAGACTTAAATTGGAGAAAGTAGGGAAAACCACTAGGCCATTCAGCTATGATCTAAATCAAATCCCTTACAACTATACAGTGGAAACGACAAATAGATTCAAGGGATTAGATCTGACAGAGTGCCTGAAGAATATGGACAGAGGTTCATGACATTTTACAGGAGAGAGTGATCAATACCATCCCCAAGAAAAAGAAATGCAAAAAGGCAAAATGGTNCATTCAGCTATGATCTAAATCAAATCCCTTACAACTATACAGTGGAAACGACAAATAGATTCAAGGGATTAGATCTGACAGAGTGCCTGAAGAATATGGACAGAGGTTCATGACATTTTACAGGAGAGAGTGATCAATACCATCCCCAAGAAAAAGAAATGCAAAAAGGCAAAATGGTTATCTGAGGAGGTCTCACAAACAGTATGAAAAGCAGAGAAGCTATGAAAAGCAAAGAAGCAAAAGGCAAAGGAGAAAAGGAAAGATATACCCATCTGAATGCAGAGTTCTAAAGAACAGCAAGGAGAGATAAGAAAGCCTTCCTCAGTGATCAAAACAAAGAAGTAGAGGAAAACAACAGAATGAGAAAGACTAGAGATCTCTTCAAGAAAATTAGAGATACCAAGGGAAATTTTCATGCAAAGATGGGCACAATAAAGGACAGAAATGGTATGGCCCTAACAGAAGCAGATGATTTTAAGAGGTAGCAAGAATACACAGTAGAANATCATTCAACTAGGCAGGAAATCTAGAATGTTTCATGGAGAAGATACTTAATTCTGTGGTGCCTATGGGATGTCTAGGTGAGTTTTGGAAATATAGGCCTCAATTCTAGGAGGGAAGGAAGGAAGGGACAAGGGAGAGGGAAAAACAGAGAAAGAGATTTGAATTAAATCTAGAGATTTAGATGATTTGCCTGTGTGTGTAGTGAATTACATTACCTATGAAAATAAAAAATAAAGACAGAAAGATTAAAGATTAGTTGAAAGAGAAACAGTGATGCAACAAGGTCACAGAATTAACAGTATAGTGAAGAAAGGTAAGGCCAATATGAATATAGTAAACTCTGTAGGTGTGAAAGAAAGAAAGATAATTTCCACTTGATAGCCTTTGAAAGGCAGGGGAAAGAATAACATTACAGGACTAGAGATAACTGGATTAATGATTTACCAAGAACAGGGAATTATTTAGGTGAGATAGAGAGGACTAATCAGACACCCAACAAGCCCCTACTAAGAGGAATGACCTTATTTTATCTAAATAGAAGTCCTACTTAGAAATTTGAGATCTGATAGAAAACTAGAGTAGTTGAGGGGGGGAAAAAAGGTTAGAGTAGAGACATGATCCAGACACACTAGCAAATATTTTTCAAACCATCTCTCACCAAAAAAGCAGCAGCAAAGGGAAGAGGATGAATGCCCAGCAGAGGGGTGCAATACTGTTAATCAATATTGGACCTGGTCCAGCTGTCTAAAAATCACAGCCAATTTCCTCAATGTCTTCCCAAATTGGAAAATCCACTCTCACCTGGAAGCTATAATATACAACTTTCAAGAATATAATGGATGTCTCCTGCCACAATATTCTAAGTATCCAAGCTTCCTAAGCTTGGATACTTAAGTCATCCCTAGTAAAACAGACAGCTTAGCCAGACTTTGGATGAGATTCACATATCCCTCAGTTAACGTGAGCTATCTCACTGGTGAATATTTCTTCATGTACCAAATACAGAAAATATCTTTAGGTGACATGGCAGTGTCCTAGGAGAGGAAGAATACAGTGGGAAAGGTAATCTAGTAGCATCATGCTTGGCAATAAGCAAACTTACATAACATAGAAAATAACTGGTAATGTATTCCTGACATGTTAAAATCAGTGTACACGATTGCATTTTAAAGTAAAATAAACTAAAAGGATCTAAAATTTCCACTATGCATCTTTTATTTTAAATATATTCAAAAAAGAAATAAAATTAAGTAAAAAAGTCCAATACATTTAAGAAGTCATATTCATGGAATTCTTGAATGTCTTTAAAGATTTCTTTAAAGTCTTCTACCCTCAGATTTCCTTTTAAAAAATTTTTCACAGTAAAATTTGTGTTACAGTGTTCAGTTCTAAGAGTCGTCACAAACGCACAGTCATATAACTCTAACCATAATCAAGATACAGAGCAGTTTCATCACCTGCCAAAAAGACTCTCATGCTACCCTTTTGTAGTCAAACACTTCACCTACCTTTAACCCAATCTGATCTGTTCTCCACTATCCCTACAGTTTTGAGTTTTCCAGAATGTCATATAAATCCAATCATGTGGTGGACAGTCTTTTTTCTTTAACTGATGTATATCTGATTTTCAAAGTTGTGTTAGTTTCAGGTGTACAACAAAGTGATTCAATTATACACACACACACCTCTCTCCAAAAGATTAGAAGGTGATAGCAGCTTTTAAATAGGATAGAACTCAATGAACACATGAAGAGATGGAGAGCAAAGCTATAAATTAAATGATAAGTAGTAGATATATGAAAATCCTTCTGTACGAACCTACTTGGATACTGTTCCAAACAGTTGAAAAATACTGAGGTAACTGGAGAAATGTGAAAACTGACTGGATAACTGATGTTATTAAGAAATGCTTGCTAATTTTTGGTAGAATTTCTTTTTAGTCCTTATCTTTTAGAGCTACATACTGAAATATTTATTCATGAGATTATGATATTCTGGATTTTAAAAAAATAATGTAAGTGTGTTAGTGGGTACAGGCTATACAGACGGAACAAGATGGGCATAAGCTGACACTTACTGTAGCTGTAGCAGGGTGATAGGGGTTTCTTATGCTGTTCTGTCTATTCTTACACTTATTTAAATTTTTCCATAATAAAGAGGTAAAAAGAAAAAATGCTACCATTTTTTTCGCTAAGATGAGAAGTTCTGTGCTTTATTCTTTGCAATCTAAAAGCTGATAATTTAAGCCAAGGGTATAATGCATTAAAAAACATAAAGTGTATAGAACAGTCTTTGGGACTCTGTGGGAGAGGGAGAGGGTGGGATGATTTGGGAGAATGACATTGAAACATGTATAATATCATATAAGAAATGAATCGCCAGTCTAGATTCAATGTAGGGTGCAGGATGCTTGGGGCTGGTGAACTGGAATGATATGGAGGAATGGTTTCGGGGGAGGTGGGAGCGGGGTTCAGGATTGGGAACATGTGTAAACCCGTGGTGAATTCATGTTGATGTGGGGCAAAACCAATACAATATTGTAAAGTAAAAAAATAATAATTTTTTTAAAAAAGTAAAGATAAGTATGAATTACTATTGAGAAAGTACCAAGTGCCACATTCTCATTTAGCCAATCTCACCAGACAATGTGAATGACCAACACATTAAGCAACTGGACCTTAGACTCACAGGGTCATTACACTAGCTTTAACTATTACTTACACCCTAATGATTTCTAGGTCTGCATCTCCACTCTACGGAGATTCTAACCCTTTCTACTGAACTCGAGATCCAAATATCCAAAAGCCTGTTAGACATTTGCTCCTGGATTTCCCAGACACCTCAAATCTGACATACCAAAATCGAACTCATTTTCCCTCAAATGGAACACCCTCTTACTCCTCTATTCCCTACCTCAGTTAATGACATCACCATCCACTTAGTTGCCCAAGCAAGTAATTTTAAATCCATCTTGGACAACTTCTCCCTGACATCTTCCTCAACACAAAATCAGTAAGATCCTTCTAGTCAGTCTCCTAAAAAGCTGTACCTTGTACCCCTTAACCTACACACATTAAACCACTGGCCTTCCCAGTATAGACTCATGGCTTTGTGTAAGTTGCTCTCTGCGCTTGAAATACTATCTTCTCCAATCCTTTTCTACTGAAGCAGCCAAACAGTATTTTGTAGCACCTACAAAATAAAATTTAGACCCCTCAATAAGACCATCCATAATCAGGCTCCAACTCATCTTTCACCTCACTTCCTTCCACTCCTACCTTGTACCCCTTAACCGACACACATTAAACCACTGGCCTTCCCAGTATAGACTCATGGCTTTGTGCAAGTTGCTCTCTGCACTTGAAATACTATCTTCTCCAATCCTTTTCTACTGAAGCAGCCAAACAGTATTCATTCCTCAAGACTCAATTGATTCTTCCTCCAGGAAGCCTTCTCCAACCTTCCTTTCCCATCACCAGGCAGAACCAGGGCTCCTATAACTCTTCGTAGAGATCTCTATGACAGCACTTACTATACTGGTACACCTCATAACTACCTAAAAACACAGATCATGTCATTCACATTTTAATTCCCAGTGTCTACCACAATGCCTAACACAACGTAGGCACTTCAATGTTTGTTGAATCTGATTGTTGAGGATTATCACCAACATTTTTCAATGAGACTAGAGCTCAAAAACTTAAAAGAGTTATTTTGGCTTACTGGTGAAAAAAAACAAAGACACTACAGAAATTCATACTTTATGGTATTTTTGGTTTTATATATTTTTCCCAAATTGCTTCAGGGTTAGTCACTAGAAAATTAGTACCAAAGTCTTTTCTTCTGGGTGAGTCTTTTACTACTATTATTTTGGCTATGCGGCACAGCATGTGGGACTTTAGTTCCCTGACCAGGGATCAAATCTGTGTCCCCTTCAATCCTGCAGTGGACGTGCAGAGTCCTAACCACTGGACCACCTGGGAATTCCCTTAAGTCTTTTTTTTTTTTTTTTAATCACCAACCCTTGAGTAAATATTACATCACTCCTTAAATGACCTATATTTTCCCATGAAACAGTCACTCCAGTGCTGAATCAAATCAGAACTTTTGTAACTGAGCTATCAAACCTAGTAATTTATTATTCTCCTTGTATTAAATCTATCTTTAATAAAGTTTAGCATTTCTCCTCTCAAGTTGTATTCACTCTTTTTACTCTTGAGTTGTAAAGCTCTAAAAGGGACACAATCAAGACCTTGACAGGCAGTGAAAAGACAGAAATAGATATTAAAAACACTTCTCTGCCGAGAAAGCATTCACCTCACACCAAGAGTACAGCGACTTCACACTTATCCCCTTTCTGGTCAGCTGTAAAGCTTCAGCCCTTCCCCTGGCCATTTCACTTCTCACACATACTCTCACTTCTCAGTTTATTGTATCAAAACCATCTATTTAGAGTTGTGATAATATTTTAGGAGTTTAAATCCAAGAATTAGGCTCATGACGCTTCTGAAAATGTTCCAAGCTTCCTGTCCTTCTCTGCTGCATTAGACAATGTTGCTCTGCCAAAGTCTTAGCTCATTTCCTCCTGCTGCTTGCCCTGATATGGTGGTACATATCAATAATGCCCTCCCCTTTCCCATTTTCAGACCTCACTGTCTGCTTGGAATGTCCTGTCTTCCACGTCCATCTTTGAGGGCCTATCAAACAGGTTTGATGCAGTAGAGGCCTGACAATACCTGCATCCAGCCCTTCCATCAACTCTTACTCCATCATTTTTTTGGGGGGGAGGGAGCATGCAGCATGCAAGATCTTAGTTCCCTGATCAGGAATCATACCAGCAGCCCCTGCAGTGGAAGTTCACAGTCTTAACTACTGGACCACCAGGGAAGTCCTTCCATCAATTCTAAGACAGGCTTTTTTCCACCACATTTCTCCGAAAAACAGGATGCAACTGATGGCATGCCAGTCTCATTAGTAGCATTTCTTCTTCCTTAGTGGTATGCAAAATAACTGTGAGACTTACAATCACTGGCACCATAGATCTGATGAAATAAGGTATTGAATTCCATTATAATTACTTTGTATAGTTCTGTTTCCTTCACTAGACAGTCAACTAGCAGAGGACAGGGGCTAAGTCATCATCAACTCTGACCTGTGATTTGGGCACAAAGAGAGTAAGTATATCCAAACAACACTAGTAATAATTAACATTCATTTAGCATTTACTAAGTGTCAGGTACCATTCTAAACACTTTATGTGTATTAACACATTTAACCTTCACAACAACCTCATGAATTAAGTACAATTATCTTTGGTTTACAGATGAGGAAACAGGCAAAGATACCTGAGTAAGCTTATTCAAAGATACACAAAGTTGCACAAGATTTGAACCCAAGTTTGCTGATTACATACTGTTATTATTTTCCCTTAGACAAATATTAACAAGCAGGTACTCTAAGCCAACAGCTGTGCTAAATAAACAAACACTGGTAAGCAAACCCTGCTCTTCAAAAGGGTCCTCTGAACCATAGGTCCATTCTTGAATCCTTTACCCTCCAAACATCACAATCAACAATCAACTTTCAGATTCACTAAGTTAAACCCACTTTTCTCACAACATTGTAAATCAACTCTACTTCAATTTAAAAACTGAGTAAATAAAAAATAAACAAATCCACTATCCTCTTTACTTTCCCTTTTAAACATTTTCTCATACAGTATTCCTTTAAAGTTGTTAACATTCTATCAAGAACCAAAACAAATGACAACAACAACAAAAATCCTTCTGCTCTTATTAATTAGTGGTTATAAAAATATCACAAAAGAGACTTCAGCTAAGGAATGGGCGGCAAGAGCAGAAAGGATCTGAAGAAACAAAGGTTCTGTTTGCAAGCAAATATTCTCAGTAAAAGAAAAAGAGAGGGAGATAAAAACACCATAATTTTGCTTTTAAATAGACTGTTTTAAAAAGGGTTACCCTGAGGCATGAAATGCTTGCTTTTTTTAAGAAAAATGATTCATTTTATTAGAATGAACACGAGCTGGTAAACCTTATTCCTTTTATTTTAGCTCTTGTAACAGGCAATCAAGTCACTGACCATCCCCTTTCTCTCCCTCTGGGGAAGACTCCCTGTTCTGTAACAGTAATCTACTACATAAAAGGAACCACAAACAGGAAAGAGAATAGAAGGAGAGGACAGGAAATTCTCATCACAGCTGAACAAACCTCTATCATTTTAACGTAATAGGGATGGCATTTATGGACTTATCTGAACTGATGGAAATTTCCAATAGAGGGGGAAATGCATCATCAAAATTAGAAACAAACGTCCAACTAGTAGAAATAAGATAGTTAGGTTAGTTCTAACATTTTTACACCTCTACTTCATCTTCCATGTGGTAGACAAAGACAGAATGAATTTGAATCCTGTAAATGACCTACGACAACAGTAACACACACTTTCTTTTTTAAACTATCCTCTAAATAAGAAAAAGAAACTATCCTCTGTTATGGATGGAGAATTTATTGGAAAAGCCAAGCAACTAGAGCAAAAAGTTTAAAATGATGTATTACTGTGTATTTCCAAGAAAGAGAAGTAAAACACATTTGACCAGACAGAGAAGTTAAAAGCAATGAGGGTTCATGTCCCCATTTCTTTCTTTTTTTATTTTTTGTTTTTTTTTTTTGTTTTTTGTTTTTTTTATTTTTTAATTTCTTTTATGTCCCCATTTCTATAAAATAACTCATTCTCCTTATCTGTGAGCCTTCAAGGATCTAATACAGCTACTGCTTACCTTTGGTCAGATGAAAGATAAATCACTAATTTCCAAAAGACCTCACCATTTCAAGCTCTCCATCCTCAGAGCTGGCAGAGCTGAAGCATCATCTCTTCCCATCCTTTTGAAAGAACTTTCACCTCTTTTTCAAAAGCTGTGATTAGAAAGCCATTCTCTCTCTCTCTCTCCAAGTATACAGTTTAACTCTGTCCTCTGCTTTGTCTACCCCTAAACAACGAGAACAACGACAAAGCCTCAGGAGTGCTCCTTCGGCCCCTTAGAAACAAACCAGCCACCTCTCAGGCTTTTGCACAGCTGCTTCTGTCTTTCTCTGAGAGACACTCCACCCTGGAGGTTTCCACAAGCAGGGTAACAAAAAGTGGAGCCTAAAAGCGGCTATATGCTATCTGACCTCCAAAATAGACACAGCGCCTCGGGGAAACCAGAGACTCTTGCAAAGAAAAACTTTTTTACAATTAAAAAAATAACAAACTGGGAAAACAAAACAAAACGTATTTGCACATCCCTCACTGTGCACCCCTCCCAGTTTGTCTCAAACTGGTTTTTTTTTTTTTTTTTCAACTCATAATAAAGCAGGTTAGTACCAACTATGGTACAAGGGAACCGAAAAGGCTGTGTTCACAAAGCATTTAACAGATTGGCCTTCCATTCTCTATTGCCTCCCTCGGGTGAGGAGCTACATACCATTTCTTAAAAAAATTTTAAAAAATGCCTGAAAGTATGGCATTTTTCCTACACAAGTCTGCCTGATGGCTAATGTGTCACATCACAGAACAAACTGGTATNGCTGTGTTCACAAAGCATTTAACAGATTGGCCTTCCATTCTCTATTGCCTCCCTCGGGTGAGGAGCTACATACCATTTCTTAAAAAAATTTTAAAAAATGCCTGAAAGTATGGCATTTTTCCTACACAAGTCTGCCTGATGGCTAATGTGTCACATCACAGAACAAACTGGTATTTCTGCACAGGATCTGCTGAGCCGATAAAGAAAACACGTCTGTGCCGATCGCTTTTACAAACAACATGCTTCGCCTTGACAAAGAAATCAGTCATTCCATTAATAACGGTAAAATCTAAAATCCAGTGATACTGCTGGTGATACAGCAACCTCGACACAGTACTCACAATTTACAGTTTTTATCAACGAACTCAATCGCATACGTGATGCTTGCAAGAGCCCGTTGAAACACATTACATCTTCCGAAGGTTCAGAAAGGTTAAGTGGGACCTGCCCAAGGTTATCTATCAGCTTTAACCAGTGACTGACGTGGATTCGAACCAGTCGGACGCTAAGCTCCTAGCTCTTTTCCCTAGACCCCTCCCAGCTTTAAACGACCCCTATCCTCTACCCAGAGTAGCCTATTGCTCCGGGCGACCGGCTCTTCCCCGTTTGGACCAGAGTTGTCTTCTTCGGCTCCAGCAGGGCTTTCATCCTTCTCTACCCTCTCCCCCCGCGCCCCCCCCCCCCCCCCCCCCCCCCCGCCGCC
>SJYA01002500.1:805271-822496 GCA_006410615.1 Neotragus moschatus
TTTTTTTTTTTTTTTTCAACTCATAATAAAGCAGGTTAGTACCAACTATGGTACAAGGGAACCGAAAAGGCTGTGTTCACAAAGCATTTAACAGATTGGCCTTCCATTCTCTATTGCCTCCCTCGGGTGAGGAGCTACATACCATTTCTTAAAAAAATTTTAAAAAATGCCTGAAAGTATGGCATTTTTCCTACACAAGTCTGCCTGATGGCTAATGTGTCACATCACAGAACAAACTGGTATTTCTGCACAGGATCTGCTGAGCCGATAAAGAAAACACGTCTGTGCCGATCGCTTTTACAAACAACATGCTTCGCCTTGACAAAGAAATCAGTCATTCCATTAATAACGGTAAAATCTAAAATCCAGTGATACTGCTGGTGATACAGCAACCTCGACACAGTACTCACAATTTACAGTTTTTATCAACGAACTCAATCGCATACGTGATGCTTGCAAGAGCCCGTTGAAACACATTACATCTTCCGAAGGTTCAGAAAGGTTAAGTGGGACCTGCCCAAGGTTATCTATCAGCTTTAACCAGTGACTGACGTGGATTCGAACCAGTCGGACGCTAAGCTCCTAGCTCTTTTCCCTAGACCCCTCCCAGCTTTAAACGACCCCTATCCTCTACCCAGAGTAGCCTATTGCTCCGGGCGACCGGCTCTTCCCCGTTTGGACCAGAGTTGTCTTCTTCGGCTCCAGCAGGGCTTTCATCCTTCTCTACCCTCTCCCCCCGCGCCCCCCACCCCACGCCCCGCTCCGGAGATCATTCTCTGAAAGAAGCGGAAAGGGAGAGGCGACCGAAAGCTCCTGGGGGAAGGGACGATGACACACGGGGGAGCCCGGGACACTGCCCCTGCGGTGGGCTCCTTCACTCTGCAGCGGGCACCCCCTGACCTCCCCGAGGCCGTCCAGCCCTGGCGCTGGCGAGCTGACCACAGTGCCCCGAATCCTCCCATCATCACCTCCAACTGTCCCTCCCCCACGCCCCTTCGCCTCCGACAGGCAGAGCCCACTCCAACCCCCAAGTCGGAGTATCCTTCCACCAGGTTACCCTCTCTTCCTGTCTCCCACCCTGCTCCCACCACCACTCACTGTCGGTGACTGGGCCCGGCCCTCATGGCTGCTCCGTTGCCGCCCGCCGCCGCCACCGCTGCTACACGCCCCGACCCCTCAGTCACCGCCGCCGCCGTCGGGACTCGCCGGGAGCCGCTCCTGCGCCTGCGCAGCCTGGAGCGCCAGGGCCCTCGCGAGCCGTCCGCGCATGCGCAACCCGCACCGGGGGCGTCTGCCTCAGTGCCTGATGCCCTGGACCCCTGGATCTCAGGTGGACATGGCTGCTGGCCTCGAGGACTTAGTAAGCTTAGAGGCTCTGGTGGCTGCCCCAGGGTCTCAGGCTTCTGAAAGGTATCGTAGGTTACTAAACGCGGTGCCCATAGGGGCCGTAGACTTAATCGTACTTCCAGGATTCTGGATCCCGCTTGCACTTAAAGGATTGAATGCTCTGAGATGACCGCTGATAATTTTAGGTTTCTTTCAAGAATACGATCACATCTAAAATGCATTGAGGGGTAACTGTGTAAGAGGTAACTTTGACATCCCTGAATACTGAAGTGCTCAGAAGCCCTGGTGACTTTGTCAGGGAGCTGACTACACCTCGAATGCACAGGGACACGGCTAAGTTCAGTCTGTTTATCAAGCACATACAGTTTGTGGGAAGAAAACGCTCCGGGCATCTCATATGTGCCATCAAGGGGCTTATCAGGTTAATAGTTCCCTACTTTCCAACTTTTATTGTGGAGCCTGACTTGCAAATTGGTAAAAACTAGGCCTTTAGCCCACGGAAAACCAGCTATCAGCCCCTAGACCACCACCTAGACCCGTGCCTTAGCATAACCCAACAAGAGACTAGGCTCAATTCAGTCCCAGAAATTCAACAATGCAAACTTCTTTTTTTGGCCATATGTCATGGCTTATGGGATCTTACTTCCCCAACCAGGGATGGCACCTGGATCCCGAGCAGTGAAATTGGGGAGTCCTAACCACTGGGCATCCAAGGAATTCCCCTCAACAATACAAACTTGAAAGCTGCAGCCAATGCACTGCAGTCAGAGGGAAGAGGAGATATAGGACTAAACTCTCCTTATCACCATGACTCTTCCTTCCTCCTCTAGCCCGGTCTCCTCTCTACAGTTCAGAGTCTGGAGGGATAGAGACCAAGAGTTATTACTTGCAAAAGTATTATCCTTTGGAATGAGAGCACATTTGGCACTAGAGGGGAATTGCAGAGCCAGAAAGGAAGAACTAATATCGACACTATGTCCTGATGAATGGATGACTAAAAAGAAAGCCATAGCTTACCGTGAAACTTCTGGGAACTGTGCCTTAACTCCCCCACCACATGCAGTCCCAAGGAAGGCCTGCTGCAATCTATATGGAGATGACATATCTTTTTATATTTGAACTGTAAGGATCTCTGGAACCATTTCCCTATTTAAATTTCTTACCCAGGGCAGAATTGTGATTTGTTTTTTGTCTGCCAAGCATTCACTCACTATATCTCATGATAATCATTCAAAGAATCACCCCTACTCCATTTTCAGACCACGTGGGTGAGCACATAAGCTCAATCCCAAGTCATTCTGCTCATAACATTCCTTAAGTTAGAACGGTTGTTTTATGGATGGGCATGTAACCCAGTCAGAGTCAAAAATGCACAGAGTTCCTTCTGGGAAAGTCTGTTGCCCTTTCCCACTAACACTGGATATAAGAAGATGTATAATAATATCTGATACTGCTGCAACTGTGTTGACACCACCAAGGGAGCACCAATCCAAAGAAAGATATAATTTATTCACTCACTGAACAATGTGCCAGACACTGTTCTAGGTGCAGGAGACACAGCAGTGACATATATATATATATATATATACACACACACACACAAATTATATATATTCTTTGTTCTCATAGAACTCATAGTCTAGTAGAGGACATGTAATAATAGGAGCAGGCACACAGCATTTACAATGTGCCTAGCACTGTTCTAATTAAACACTTTGCGTGTGTGAAAGTTGCTCAGTCGTGTCTGACTCTTTGCGACCCTGTGGACTGTATAGCCCGTCAGGATCCTCTGTCCATGGAATTCTTCAGGCAAGAATATTGGAGTGAGTAGCCATTCCCTCCTCCAGGAGATCTTCCTGACCTAGGGATCAAACTCGGGTGGTTTGCATTGCAGGCAGATTCTTTACCGTCTGAGGCACCAGAAAAACTTAACACGTATAAGGACTCTTAACTGTAACAACCCTCTTTTATAACATAACAATAATCATTATGCCTGTTTTATAGATGAGGAAACTGCAGTAAAGAGAAGTTACTTGCTCTGGGCCACACAGTAAATAATGGGGCTGAGAACCAGAGCCAGGCTGTCTGGCTCAATTATTTCTGTGCTCAATCAGTGTATTGTTAACTGCTTTGTCATAGGAGGATAAAGGATCCTATAAGAAAATGTAACCTATCATGGAAAGACCTGGAAGTGAGAGAGAATACCATGCAATTGGGGGATTAAAAAAATTCAGTCAAGCTCAAAGAGAAGAGTAAAAAAGAGATGAGCCTGGCAAAGTAAGCTGGAGCCACATTAACTGGTTTACACTTTATCATGAAGGCACTGAAGCAAGGAAGTTACTTGGTTAGATTAGGGCCATCAAGAGATAGGTAAGACCCTGAAGAGCTCTGAGCAGTCTCATAGCATTCCAGACACTGCAACAGAATCATTGCAGGAGTGGTAAATGCTGTGAAGAAAAGCCTGTCAGAAAGTGACTTTTAGCTGAGACCTGAATGGGAAGCAGAAGCCAAATCTAAAACATAGGAGGCAGGAGCAGCAGGTATAAAGGCCCTGAGGCAGAAATGAGCTTGGTATAATCAAGAGATGGAAAGAAAGCTAGTTTGCCTGATGCCTTGGGAGTAGGAGTAAGCAGAGCTAGATGCATGCAAGGATTTGGACTTATCTAGCTGTAACTGGAGTCCCTTAAAAGGTTTTAACCTCCATCTCCTTCAAATTCTATCTCCTTAGATCTCTGGAATCCATCTGCTTCTCTCCACCATCTTCACCACCATTTTAGTGAGAAGGATAAAATGACACCTATTAGAAAAAGACTTGAAGGGCCAGGGAAAGTGTTTTTTTTTTTTTTTTTAACTCATTTCCCCTAATTTTTTATGTTATTCCTGAGATTCTTCCAGTGTTAGCTATTGCCGTCACTGTGGTACTTAGTATGTGTTCCTTGGGTGATTTTACATTTACGTAGCTAAGTTCTTCAACTACTGTTTAACCTGAAATCCCCCTTCATTTTATTTGCAGTTGAAATGGTATTTCACCTAACTGTTCATGAAAGACTATTTCTATTTTTCTGATTGTTGGCTGTCTCATATTTAGTAGCATCTTGTTTTTTGGACACCCATATGCCCAAAGAACATCCGGAATATCATGTTCCAAAAAGTCCATTTCTTCTACAAACAGAGAAGGCAGCCTGAAAGCTGGAGCCTGACACCATTTGCAAATTATCAGTGCATTTGGGTGCCCAAGGCTCTGACAGTCTGTGTCACTTAGAGCTTATTGAACACTCAGCCTTCATTCCCACAACAGCAGTCTGGCCAGTTGGTTCTTACCATCCTCCAACAATTCTCCCCTTTCTGTCCTTTATTATCAATTTCTTCCTCTTTACTAGGTCGCTACCATAAGCAAACAAAAACCACCCATCTTAAAAAAAAAAAAAAAAAGTAACTCCTCTCTTCACTCCACTCCTCTTTCCCTCTCTTCTATGAACACTCTCTCTTGCTCTGCTCCTCTGGGAAGTTTCCTCTGTGCTCAGTCGTTTCAGTTGTGTCTGACTCTTTGCGACCCCATGGACTGCAGCCTGCCAGGCTCCTTTGTTCATGGGATTCTCCAGGCAAGAATACTGGGATAGGTTACCATGCCCTCTGCCTGGGGATCTTCCTGACCCAGGGATTGAACGCAAGTCTCCTATGTCTTCTGCACTGGCAGGCAAGTTCTTTACTACTAGCACCACCTGGGAAGATCCGGCTACCCTCAATTCCTCTCCCCTCACTCTCTCTTAAATCCACTCCGTTTAGGCTTTCACGCAAACCATCCCACTGAAACTGGCCCTGTGAGGTCACAGGTCGGGTATCTCTCTCTCTTTCACACACACACACACACACACACACACACACGAAACCCCCAGAATACAAGTCCCGTGCTGGAGATTTTTGTCCGTTTTGTTCTTTGTTGTATCCTCAACACCTTCAATCCTCGCGACATTTCTCTCAATTCCAAAAGTCTGACTGAGGTGTCAAAGGATGAAGAGAGGGCTTAGGGCCACAAATCAGACCAAGGTATATCAGGATCCTCAGGGCAGCTAAGACAATCCCGGAGATCCTAAGTGACTAAGCAGCTTCTTCTCCTTTTGCAGACCCTCTAGTTTTTCTCCAGAAAGGATGGCCTCAGAGAGGAGGTAGTAGCCGAGGTTTATAGGAGGGAAATCCGGGTTTGCTGCTCATCGGTATCACAGACCCACGGACCACTGCTTACAGGAGGCTCCCATAAAGCTAAGGCACAGATTGCCAGAGGCCGCTGCTGACCCTAGGCCAAACCAGAGGGCCGCTGGTTGGGGGTCATGCAAGCCTCAGGCTGGCTGCTAAGCTGCTGCTGCTAAGTCGCTTCAGTCGTGTCCGAATTTGTGCGATCCCATAGACGGCAGCCCACCAAGCTCCTCTGTCCCTGGGACTCTCCAGGCAAGAACACTGGAGTGGGTTGCCATTTCCTTCTCCAATGCATGAAAGTGAAGTCACTCAGTCGTGCCCGACTCTTAGCGACCCCATAGACTGCAGCCTACCAGGCTCCTCTGTCCATGGGATTTTCCAGGCAAGAATAGTGGAGTGGGTTGCCATTGCCATTGCCGCATAAAAAGAACTTCAGCGGGAGCGGTACAAGATCCCACGCCTCCGGATCATTACTCCTACGCTGCGCGAGTTTCTCCTGCTGACAGAAGTCGGATGCTAAGAGAAAGATTTTGCCGCTCGGCCTCGTGGGAGATGTAGTCTTTCATGAGACAGAGCTGGAAAGGCCTTTTACAAAACTTTGGCAGGAGAATAATAAAACACAATGCGTATCGAAGTCCAAAACGATTGTGATGCTCACACAAACTCTGAATACACTTTTCCCCCTTTGCTTAGCCTCGAGCAGTCTCCAGAGAGGATCCAACCCCAGCCCACCTCCAACGTCCCGTGCTCCTCCGCTCTGTTTGGGCCGATCTAGCTCTCTCCCACTCGCTCGACTCTCCGCCGCTCTGTCCAATCGTAGGTGCGTTCCCAGCGGTTCCCGGAGTGCCTTGCGTCTGCCATGGCTGCCTCCAGCTGGCGCGGGGCTGTGCTCTTTCGAACCGTGTCGGGGCTCTGGCAGCCAGGTCCTGATGCCGCGAGGGAATGGATGACCCGGCTCCCCTCTCTCTTGGGTTGTCAGCGGAGGTGTGTTTCCTGTGTAGCGGGCCCGGCCTTCTCTGGTCCCCGCCTGGCTTCGACTTCACGCCCTAATGGCCAGAACTCAGCCCTGGATTGCTTCCTCGGACTCTCTCAGCCAGACAGCTCGTTGCCTTTTCGCGTCCCCGCCGTGTCCGTACACAGAGGTAAAGAATGCAGATAAATTTGTCCGCGACTGTCACGGCTTTAACACTGCAAGTTCCGTGTTAGGGAAACCCCTCAGCCTCTGGGGCTACCATCTTTGGCTCTGTATTGTAGAAGACGATCTTGAGGACCCGAGAGATAGAGGCGAGCAGTGAAGGAGACTCACAAGAAAGAGATTCTAAGTTTTAAGAGTTTTCGAGCTAGAAGGAACCGACCTAGTCGCAACCAACGACGCCCACAAAGAGCAGGAAATTGAAGGGCTACAGGCATGGCAGATTTGTGTCTCTCTTTCCCAACATGGGGCGCAAACTCGACCCCAGAGTGACCCATCTACTTATCAAGACACGGAGTTACACTTGGTCCTTGAACAACTGGGGGCAGAGATATTAAAGATGCTGAACCCGCGCAATCGAAAGTCCTTGTATAACATTATTGGCCCTCCATATATGCAGTTCCTTACATACCCACAATTCCAGATCCAAGGATTCAACCAAGTACAGAAACGAACATTTACTGGGGAGTGAGGGGAGGACGGAATCCTGTGTCTAAGTGGACCAGCCCAGTTCAAACCCATGTTGTTTAAGGGTCAACTATAAATAGCACTCTTCTATTCTTCAAGTAGCATAGACTAGAGGCTGAACACAAAACCTGGTCATTGCGATGCAGTGTCATAGGAGCGAATACTAAAGACTTGCAGAGCCTTTATAGTACCCTTAGTAGAGTGAGACAGCTGAGGGAATTTCTGGCTTTATCTGGTATGGTGATACTTTCACACATGGGAATACATTTACTGGGCACAACTACACAATATGATTCCACAAGGTTACTGAGTGCCAGGCATCGTACTGAGATGTTTTACACAACTGTCAGTTGTCAAAAGGATATACAGTAATTAAGTACCATTGATACCATTTCTGTTTTACATATGAAAAAACGAGAAAATTTGATAAAGGCATATAAACAAACTAATGGGCAAACAAAATCTCAAAGCCAGGTCTCAACTTCAACCTGCTGCACTAATCTCTTATCCATACTCTTTTTGTGGACAGGTAGGGCTGTGTACCTGACGAGGGATCCAGATTGCACTGCCTCTCACTCCCCTCCTGTCTCCTCATGCAGATGAGCAAGATCTCCTCTTGGTCCATTGCCCAGACATGCCTGAGAACCCCCGAGTCCTACGAGTGGTCCTCCTGGGTGCCCCAAATGCAGGGAAGTCTACACTCTCCAACCAGCTGCTGGGCCGTAAAGTACGGGGCACCCTTTACCCTTCCCCCTCCCCTTTTCATTTCTCACTTCTTGCTGTGCCTTCATGGATTATTCCAGAGGGATCCAAGACCTCACTTGGGATTTCTTTCTTCCTGGCAGGTGTTCCCTGTCTCCAGGAAAGTGCACACCACTCGCAATCAAGCTCTGGGGGTCATCACAGAGAACGAGACCCAGGTGGTGGGTACTTGCAATGGATGTCCAGAAAACAGGACAGAGGGTGAAGCTAAGACAGTCTCCCTTAATGGTTGGACCCTTTGAAAATGATGTTTAGATTCACTTTTCTTAGGGAAGCAGGTGCTTCTTCCTTTAGACCTGGAGCAGTTCTCTCTCTTGCTTTACTCCTCTGGTATCTAGTCACAGAGGTCTCATTGCCTCTTTACTGCTTCCTAATATTCCATATATTCACAGTTGTCCTCCTCCTCCTGAATCCTGTGTATTGACAGAAGTAAAACAGCTGGAGAATAAAAGTCTAAAGTCAGCTCAGCCAAGAAGTGGGGGCAGGCTCCTGACATCAAGGGTGGGTGGATTTTCACTCCCCAGTCATAATCTTTCCTCCTGGGGTTGAGGACTTGGGCATCTCTTTCCTGATTTTAGATCCTGCTTGACACACCTGGCCTCATCAGCCGTGCTAAACAGAAAAGGTAATAGCTGGGGGAACAGGGAGTCATTAAGGGGAAAGGTGTTGAAGAGAGAGTGGGGAGATTCAATCCTAGGGGCTGGAAACCCCCTGTCACACCCCAACCCTCCTCAGGAATGCATCACTCACCAGACCCTTCCTGACCCATGTGTGTCTGTTCCTTAGGCACCATCTGGAGCTCTCTTTGTTGGAAGATCCATGGAAGAGCATGGAATCTGCTGACCTGGGTTAGGCTCAGGCTGGGACTCTGAGGCCCAGTGTACATGGTCATGGCCTGTCATTCCTGGTAGTTTGGGGGGCGAGGGGTTGGCCAGATCCCATACCCTGGAAATTTTTTTGGGGGGTGGGGGAAAAAGTGATCATAACCTTGTCCTCCTCCATATGCTGCTGACTTCTAGTTGTGGTACTTGTGGATGTCTCGGACAAGTGGACTCGGAACCAGCTCAGTCCCCAGGTGCTCCGGTGCTTGACCCAGTTTTCCCAAGTCCCCAGCATCCTTGTCATGAACAAGGTGAGCCCCAGCTACCTGAGGAAGGGGTCTCCTTCAAGGAGACTGACCTTCACTGACCGCAGTCTTCTGCCCATCGCCCACCCCCCAGGTTGACTGCCTGAAGCAGAAGTCTGTTCTCCTAGAGCTCACAGCCGCCCTCACTGAAGGTGTAGTCAACGGCAAAAAGCTCAAAACGAGGCAGGCCTTGCGCTTACAGCCAGGCACTCACTGCCCTAGCCCAGCAGCTCAGGGCCCAAACCCACAGCCTGTGAGAGACCCTCAGCAGACGGGCTGGCCCCACTTCCAGGAGATCTTCATGTTGTCAGCCCTAAGCCAGGAGGATGTAAAAACACTGAAGGTCAGTTAGCCTGGCTCTTAGTGTCCACCAGGTGAAGACAAGCCTCAAGAGTTCCTCCTGGAAGTAAGAGTGAGAGGGAAGTCCCGCTTGGGACTGATATACTGACCTCTTCCCTCTCTGCCCATAGCAATACCTCCTGGCACAGGCCCGGCCAGGGCCCTGGGAGTTCCACAGTGAGGTCCTCACCAGCCAGACGCCTGAGGAGATCTGTGCCAACATGATCCGAGAGAAGCTCTTGGAGTACCTGCCCGAGGAGGTGCCCTACAACGTACAGCAGGTGTGGGCACAGTGAGGGGTCCGGGGGTTCCACCTGGAGCAGGGCAGCTAGGTCCCCAAGAGCAGGGCTAGGGGACCTGCCTGACCAGTCACGATGTCTCCCTGTGCAGAAAACGGTGGTCTGGGATGAAGGGCCAAGCGGGGAGTTGGTGATTGAGCAGAAGCTTCTGGTACCCAAAGAATCTCACATGGTGAGCAGGGCTGGGCTTGGAGGAGGGACCAGGACTCTGTTAAGCAGGGGTTCTTCCCGACTGTCTGATAGCCAGCTCATGGCCCTCTTTTTTACCCCACCCTCAGAAGATCCTGATCGGTCCGAAGGGGTACCTGATCGCTCAGATCGCACAGGAGGTGGGCCGTGACCTCATGAACATCTTCCTCTGTGAAGTTCAGCTCCGCCTGTCTGTGAAACTCCTCAAGTGACCACCCTCCGTTGTCTTTTCCAAGGCGTCCCCGCCCAAGCTGCTGGCGGGAGCCACTAACCAGAACTGCCTGCAGGGCCTGGGGCCAGGCATGGGCACCAATAGGCTGACTGACTGCTGGCTGGCCTGGCCGAGTCTGCACCACATCTGCTGAGTCATGCCTTCCTGCTGGAGCCTTCCTCCTTCAACCTGCCCTAGCTGGGTTCCCAGGTGGTTCCTCTGCTTGGGGCTATAGCTACTTGGGTCTTAGAAGCTGGCCCTTTGGTGCAGAGCACTGCTTCCCACTGGCTTCCGTAGGGCCCAGAGTCTCTGAGTTGCCAGTTGTCAGCCAAGAGGAGACCTTTTCCCTCTCCGCTCAGTTCATCCGCCTGGCAGCTGTGTAAGGACCCATGTGTCCTGAGTGAGATAGTGCCCCACATCTACTCCTCAAGTCCTTGATCCCTCCCACCCCACCCCATCTCCAGTCTCAAATGCGAATAAAGTTCAAAGACAAACATTCTGGTTCTCATCTTTATTTCTTTAGACCAGGAAAGAGAAAACTCACCCATTCCCTCACCCCAACCCCGTGGTCTGAGCTGGAGCCTCCCTCTGGTAGTCTGCTCCAGGGATCCGAGCAATCTTCTTGGCACATTTTCTGGGTGCAGCAAGAGAACCGTTACCATTACTAAACTCAGTAATGGTAACGGTTTCCTCGCCACCCCAAGTGCCCTGGCAGTCGGCAGGCTGTGATAGGCAGAGCAGTGAGCGTGGTGGGCTTACAGCAACCCCTGGCCTCCTCCGCTGGCTCCAGAGCTGGGAGCACCCGGACTAGTACATCATCTATACTGTAGTGTCTCATCACAAACTTACAGTATATGATGATATCCCAGTCAGGGCCCTGCGGGAGGCGCAGGGAGCATGGCTCAGAGAACACTGGGGCAGAGAGAGCCAGGTACTAGGGGTGGAGCAGGACAGGGCCAGGCTGGACACACACAGCTCCCCACTCCCTGGGAGACATCTTGACTGATCAAAGACACCCTGAAGGGGACTGATCCAAAGAGCTTTCAGAGCTAGGGTCTGTTAAGAACTTAGGGACCCAATGCTGGTGTGAAAGAAGCCAGAGATCACAATGAAGCCAAAGATTCCCCCTGATCAGACCCACAAGCAGACAGAGCCAGAGGAAGAACACTTACCTGGAGCTGAAACTGCAGACCAAGGAGACCTTTAGAAATAGGGAGGCCCTGTCCCTGCCTCTCCACACTAGCTGCTCCCTTTTTAATGCACCTGCTGGCCCCTCCCCTTGGGTGGGGTACATTTCCCGGGCTGTGGAAGGCTCTATCTCTTAACCCTTTCCTTGCTAGTCTCCTTGGACTGAGGATCATTGGCCCTTCTTCCCATTAGGTCCTTTGTCACATATTCTTTTATGGAACTTGTTAAGCTTAGGAGCCACCCTCCACTCTCATCCCCATGAAACTGGTCACCCATCTGCTGGGAGGAGAAAAAAAAACAAACCTCACCCCAGCCATCCTTTAGGGCTTAATTACTGATCAGAGCCCTGGGAAGGTGGTGGTGGTGGGTTCTGGTGTTAGGAATGTAAAGAATCCTCCTGCCAATGCAGAAGACTTAAGAGACATGGGTTCAAACCCTGGGTTGGGAAGATCCCCTGGAGAAGGGAATGGCAACCCACTCCAGTATTGTTACCTGGAGAATTTCAGGGACAGAGGAGCCTTGTGGGCTATAGTCCATGGGGGTCACAAAGAACTGGACACAACTGAAGCAACTAAGCATGCATGTTAGTTTGAATCTCTGTAAGGCAGGGAGAGTCCTGACAGCTGGATTTGGGGGCAAGCTCTGACCTAAATTCCAGTCCCCAGGCCCCTTCTATGTTTCTGCTGAACCTAAGAAGGCCAGAGCCCTTGCCAACCTCTGCCATGTCAAGGCCCTGTAAGTGGAAGGTCCTCTGCTAGGAGATGTGAGAGCAATTGAATCCCAAGCTCATGTGGGAGCCAGCCTAGGAATGGGTAGAGGGGCCTGTTCTTCAAAGCTCATGGCCCCTAGGGTGAGAGCCTGGCCGTATTGGTTCTCTGCCTCTGGGGAAGGTGAGATTCTTGGGGTAGCAACTTCTCAAAGCGGGGCCTCTGTAACTTGGACTCCCATTCTGGGGAACACATGGGCCTCTCTGCTTCCTCTCCTTCCTTCCTCCTGGACCATCTGGTATGTGTGCTGGGAGGCAGTTACACCCCTCTGCGGGGGCAGATGAGGCCAAGATGGGGAACTAGAGGGAGAGACTTAACCTTCTTTTGGTTTCTTGGAGGTATTTTACCTTCTGTCACAGAACCTTGGCACATGATCTTCCCTGTTTGGCACAACCTTCCCTCCTTTCTTGTCTCCTTAATTCCTGTTCTCCCTTTAGATCTTGAAGTGTTATCTCTGCAGGGAAGTCTTCCCTGGCTAAATTCCCCTGTTGCAGGCTCACCTATTTGTGTGGTTATTCACATGAAGCAAATTTGCACAAGGGCCTGCTTTATTCACTGATGTCTCTCTCCTGCAATGAAAGTGAAAGTGTTAGTCGCTCCGGTCGTGTTTGACTCTTTACGACCCCGTGGACAGAGGACCCCATGGACAGTCTGTAGCCCGCCAGGCTCCTCTGTCCATGGGATTCTCCAGGCAAGATTACTGGAGTGGGTTGCCATTCCCTCCTCAATGGATCTTCCCAACTCAGGGATCGAACTTGGGTCTCCCGCATTGCAAGTGGATTCTCTACTGTATGAGCAACCAGGGAAGACCCTCTGCCACAGAGCAGTGACTAAATAAACCTTCGTGTCGAATGGCTGATGTTATGTGGGAGAGGGGAGAGATTTTGACCTGAGGAGGCAGACAGACAAAGCTGTGGCTGTCTCAGGAAAGTCATTTTCTTGGACCGTCCCCATTCCCTTTTGTAAAAGGGAATAATAGCAGTCCCCAGTCTGCAGAGTCGTGAAAGCTAAGTGATGAACTGCTGGTCAAGCACTTAGCACTGTGCTAGTCCTGGCTCACAGGGACTTTGTTGTTGTTTAGTTGCTAAGTCATGTCCAACTCTTTTTGACCTCATGGACTGTAGCCCTCCAGGCTCATCTGTCCATGAAATTCTCCAGGCAATACTGTTGTGGGTTGCCATTTCCTTTTCCAGGAGATCTTCAGGATCCTGGGATCAAACCCCAGCTTCCTACATTACAGCTGGATTCTTTACTGCAGAACCACCAGGGAAGTCTTTAAACAAGTTAATTCCCACCTCACGCCCTGCCCCCAGGGGCTCACTGAAGACCACAGGTGAGTCCTGTTATTGAACACCTGAAAACTCAGCAAATACTCTTGAAAGCAGCTAGAGGCCATTGAGGACATCGAGGTTTAGAGATAACAGGCCTCAGGTGACAGCCTGGATTCCATTGTTCCAGCTCTGTGGCTCTGGAGCCAGTGCTCCTCTCTTCATTTGCCCCATATGTGAGATGGGCGCTTTCCACACTGACCTCATGTGGCAGTTACAAGGATTAAGTGAGCACTCATGTCAAACTATACATGGAACAACTGGTTCCAAATTGGGAAAGGAGTATATCAAGGCTGTATATTGTCAACCTGCTTATTTAACTTATATGCAGAGTACATCATGAGAAACGGTAGGCTGGAAGAAGCACAAGCTGGAGTCAAGATTGCTAGGAGAAATATTAATAACCTCAGATTTGCAGATGACACCACCCTTATGGCAGAAAGCAAAGAACTAAAGAGCCTCTTGATGAAAGTGAAAGAGAAGAGTGAAAAAGTTGGCTTAAAACTCAACATTCAGAAAACTAAGATCATGGCATCTCATCCCATCCCTTCATGGCAAATAGATTGGGAAACAGTAGAAACAGTGACAGACTTTATTTTGGGGGGGCTCCCAAATCACTACAGATGGTGACTGCAGCCATGAAATTAAAAGATGCTTGCTCCTTGGAAGAAAAGTTATGACCAACCTAGACAGCATATTAAAAAGCAGAGACATTACTTTGCCAACAAAGGTCCATCTAGTCAAGGCTATGGTTTTTCCAGTGGTTATGTACGGATGTGAGAGTTGGACCATAAAGCTGAACACAGAAGAATTGATGCTTCTGAACTGTGGTGTTGGAGAAGACTCTTGAAGAGTCCCCTGGACTGCAAGGAGATCCAACCAGTCCATCCTAAAGGAAATCAATCCTGAATATTCATTGGAAGGACTAATGCTGAAGCTCAGACTCCAAAACTCTGGCCACCTGATGTGAAGAACTGACTCATTTGAAAAGACCCTGAGGCTGGGAAGACTGAAAGCGGGAGAAGGGGATGACAGAGGATGAGATGGTTGGACAGCATCACCGACTCAATGGACATGAGTTTGGTAAGCTCCGGGAGTTGGTAATGGACAGGGAAGTCTGGCTTGTTGCAGTCCGTGAGGTCGCAAAGAGTCAGACATGACTGAGTGATTGAACTGAACATGTCAAACACCCAGATCGGAGCCCAGCACCCATGAGCCCTTGTCAACTTTCTTCCCTCCATCCCCATTTCACTTGCTTGCTGTGGGACTGCAGGCTAAATGCCACATTTCTGAACTTTGGCAGTCATATACCTCTTACCAAGCTGCAAGAATTAAGTGAGAAGTGTGGGTAAGAAGTCTTCACAGACCCAGGTGCTTTACCCAGTAAGGAATTTCCCTTGTCTACTCCTGCCCTTCTGGACCCTCACTTCCTGGTCCTGTGACCCTAAAGATAGTCCAGGCTCCCCTCCCAGAGTCAAGGCTTCAGGCACTAGGGCCAAATTCAGGCCACTCACTGCCTAGGTTTCTACTTAGACCCTGGGGGCCAAGTCCAAGGGTGAGCATGGACAGAACTCAGGGATCCTGGAGGTAGGGGAGAGAGATATCTCCACCAGCCAGAGACCTTGTGACTGCAGCCCTGAGCTGGGGTGGAGGGTGCTGCCATCAGGGTGTGGGCTGGCGGAGAGTCGGAGCCTGGGTGGGGTAGTTTGATTAGCAGACTCAGGGCTATCAGGGGTGGGGGACTTTCTTCTTATCAGGAGCTTGCAGGGGCCACAGTAGAAGCTGAGGACACTTTGTTCTGAGGGCTGTCTCCTGGATGGCTGCTTTTCCATCCCTCTGCCTCCATACAGCCTTGAGGGGAGTTAGAGCGGGGTCCTTCTCCCTTTCTGCAGGTCGCAGAAACCCCTGGCGACCAGCATAGGGTTGGGGAATTCATTTCTGGTCCTTGGGCCAAGGCTTGTATGTTAACTGCTTTTACTTCAGATTGCTGCTTCAGGGCTCTCCTGAAACCGAGGTGGGCTGGTCTGGTTCCGATTCCCGCCACTGCAGCTTTTAACATTTAACTCTTGTTTTGGCCTTCTTTGGATGAAGTTCTGAAACTCAGCATATGCTGAGTGATGAAATTAAGGATGGTCAGACCTGCAAGAGTGCTTCAAAATCATGGGTTCAAGTCTCTCTTTTCTACAGAAGAGGAAACTCAGGGCCAGAGGAAGGGCGGGTATCACCCAAAGCCTCAGGGTCCCCTCCACCTCACAGCATCAGGGGACCCAAAACCCTATGAGAAATAGGCAGGCAGGAGCCAGTACCCACAGACACAGACATACACACAGTCTCACACAGACGTACACAACACACAGGTATGATGCCTGCATAGACACACAACACACAAAGATACACACTTTTAAAAAATGGACTCAGCTAGTAAAATCACTCTTAATTTCCCCTTGGTTGTTTTACTAAGTTTCGTAAAATTGGCAGTTTTGTACAAAGATACGAGAAGGCCAAAATATGTCATTTAATGTTTCATAGCACAGAGAGTTAGCATCAAAGCTCATCTTAGAATCAAGGACTTTGAGAAGTTCTGGGAAATTCTGGCTCTCCTGTATTGCTTTAGAAACAGGAGGCCCAAAGCAAGAGCCTGGTATGGTTCTAGGAGTTTCACAGATGTGACAAGAAAAGCTAGAAAACTAAGCAAATCCTTACTCTCTGGGTTGTGCTTGCGATCTGGAGCTTTGTTGGATATTACTGCCGGTGATTGCCTTTTATTCCGGCTTGGTTTCATCTTGACCGGCCTGTGAAGATTCTCCTAATCCTCCCAACCCTCGCCGATGATGGCCTCTGTGTCCAGGCTTGGACCCGCTCTGTTTTCCTCATCACACTGTGAGAATTCGTCTGATCCCTTATTTGCCCCCTAACGACTCTACAAGTGGGCACCTTGTCTGATTCTTCTCTGTGGCCCCCTCACCCTTCATGGGCCTTATCCTGAGAGGTGCTCCGAGAAACCCTGACACTGAAGAGATGCCCCGCAGACAACGAGAAGTGTGTGCTTATGTTCTCAACACATTCCCTTACACACTGTAAGCCTGTTGGCCCCATGAGCAGGCACACGAGCTGAGCAACGAACTCAGGTGTGGCGAGTCCTAGCAATGGCTTCCCTGGGAGCTTTGCCAACATCCATCAGTCTCCAAAAGATGACTGCCTGCCAACGTTATAACAGAGAAACTGAAGCTCCAGGAGGAAACTCAGGGCCCTGGGTCACGCAGTAGTCAGGAAAAGAGGCAGGACAGCAACCCCACTCTCCAAACTCTAGATCCCTGACTCCAGGCCCAAAGCTGCTATGAATGAGGTTGATTTTGTGTGTGCACCTGTGGGGCCTTTCAGAGTCTCAGATGCAGTGGAATCAGATCTGAGCTTTGCTACTTACCTACTAAGCACCTGGCTTGCTTCATCCCTCGGGATGAGCTTCAGCCTCCTCGTCTCTAAACTGGGGCCGACCTTGGGAAGACTCAGTGAAAGAGTGTGTGGGAAGCTCCCAATGAAGCCAGGATTCCCTCTTGGCTTCCACTTCCTCAGATCCTCCCACCCATCCCACCCCTTGTTTAGCCTCTTCCACATCTGTTCTTGGTCATCTCCAACCCACCAACATTCCTCTCTCCTTTCTTTGATCTCCTGTGGTTCCTTAAATGGGCCCTCGCATGGAGCTCACTGCCCTGGACTCACAGTCCAGGCCATCTGCCGCTTGAACCGGAACCTCAGCCTGTACTGTTCAGGGGTCGTGCCTAAGAGGTCTTTTTTTTTTTTTTTTTTTTTTTTTT
>SJYA01002500.1:822628-837958 GCA_006410615.1 Neotragus moschatus
TTTTTTTTTTTTTTTTTTTTTCTGAGAGGTCTTAACTTTCCTTCCTGAATACCGGCCCAGGACTGACGCAGAGCCAGAGGGCAAAGCATGGCATTGGGTCCGTCAGAGCCCAGGCTTCATCGAAACCTACTAAGTGGGCCTGGGCCCCGCCCAACTCATGGAAACTTGCCTTCCTTAGTAAGAAAGAAGGAAAGAAAGAGAGAGAGAAAGTGAAGTCGCTCAGTCATGCCCGACTCTTTGCGACCCCATGGATAGTAGCCTGCACCAAGCTCCTCCGTCCATGGGATTTTCAAGGCAAGAGTACTGGAGTGGGTTGCCATTTCCTTCTCCAGGGAATCTTCCCAACCCAGGGATCGAACCCAGGTCTCTCACATTGTAGACAAACACTTTACCGTCTGAGCCACCAGGGAAAACAGGTTTAGAAATGCCATCTTTTTCCTGACTGTAGTACAGGTGAAATGAGACATAAAGATGAAAATTTGTAACCCAGAGCCTGCCTCATCTGTAACAGAAGATCAGCAAATGCCAGTCTCCTTCCCTTCAGGATTTGCGTGGCTTTTCTTGCTTGTCTTCCCCAGGGGGGCATGTTTAGCTGAGGCCTGCGTGCTCACTCACATGCCTGCCAGGTATGCATGGGAGCTCACACCTGCCCAGGCTCACATTGAGGCAGAAATAGAAACTTCCTAGCCCACGCCTCCCTAGCTCTATTCATTAGCTCCCAGTTCTCTTGGTCAGTGGGAAGCCTCATGTCCAGACTCAGGCCATGCCCACTTCTGTCTCCTGGCACCATCCTGAAGGTGGCTGTTAGGTGGGGAAGGATCTCCAAGGAGCCTGGGTGTTCCTCCCTCCTCAAATCCTTCCCGCCATCAGCCTGGCCCCCGCCTCCCTCCCTCCCTGCCAGGACAACCTCTCTGCTTCACAGCTGCTGTGAAAGAGATAGGCAGCCTGGATTATCAGGCCGGAGGAGGCTCCCCATGGCAGCCCCCATCTCCACCCTGGCAAAGGTTCCAGGGCTTAACCCCCTCTGTGCTGGGCCCTCACCCCAACTGAGTCTGGTTCCAGGCTCTGGGGACAAGGTCTGGTTCTCTTCACTCAGGCAGGTGTGATGACTCAACCTTCCCCCCTCCCCCATCATTGCCCCTTTTATGCCTCCAGCATTCTTCAAGCCTCTTTCAGCAAGACCCCTGCCTTTTCCCAGGCCCCTCTGGTTGTCTCCTCTGGCTAGCCACCGTCTCTGACACAAAGGCTAAACAGGCCCATCTCCTGGTTAGGGGCCAGTGCAGTTCACCCAGGCCTTCCTTTCCTGAAAGACAACAGGAAGTAGTGAAAAGAGAACAGGAGCCTCAGAGTCTGGGAGTCTGGCTTCCAGTTCTGGTTCTAGCTCAGACCCTGTGTGACCTCAGGCAAGTTTCTCCACATCCGTGCCCCTTGGTGATTTCAGGAAACGGAGGGCAGTAGCTCTTTTCACAGGGTTGACTCAGGGATTAAATGAGAAAGACACACATATCACTTTAGTAATCAGTTGGAAAACAAATTAAAATCTGAAGAAAGAAAGAAATGCCTGCCAGAGGGCTTTATAAGCCAGTTACCAAGCAAAGGATACCAGCTCCTACACGCTAAGTGCTCATGAAGTGCCATACCTGATGCGAACGTGACTGCTATCATTCAGTCCTTATAACATTCCCACTACAGAAGGCCCCAGGGCTTCCCAGGTGCCTCAATAGTAAAGAATCCACCTGCCAATGCAGGAGATGGGAGACTCACAGGAGATTCCTATTCCTGGGTCAAGAAGATCCCATGGAATAGGAAATAGCAACCCACTCCAGTATTCTCGCCTGGAGAATCCCAAGAACAGAGGAGCCTGGCGGGGGTACAGTTCATGGGGTCACAAAGAGTCGGACACGACTCAACATGTATGCCCAACACATAGGTGGCCTCGGGCTCAACTTTGAACCTCTTCTCCTTACACCTACACTCATTCCTTTGTTGAGCTCATCTTGTCTCACAGCTATAAATACTGTCTACACCCTGAGTGACTCCCTAAGTCCTGTGTCCCAGCCAAGTCTCCCCCAGACACTAACGGGTAAAGTGAATCTCCTACTTGGCAAATTTCTCTAATAGGTACCTCAGACTTAACAAGTTCAAAATCGAGGTCCTGATTCCACTCCAATTCTGTTCCTTCAACAATTTCTCCCATTTCAGTAAATAACAGCTCCATTCTAGACCAGTCAAAAAACCTTGGAGGCAATTTATTCTTTTTTTTTTAATTTCTAAAAACAGTTTATTGAGGTGTAACTGACCATAAATTGCACTGATTAAAAACGCACACTGTGGGACTTTCCTGGTGGTCTAGCATTTGAGACTCTGACTTCCACTGCAGGGGACACAGCTTCAGTCCCTCATCAAGAAGCTAAGACCCCACATGCCGTGCTGGGCAACCAAAAAAAAAAAAAAAAGCATAATTTGATAAGTTTGGACATATGTATACACCCACTGAGACAATTTATACTTGAATTAACTTTTTTATTGAAGTACAATATATATTTTAAAAAGGCACAACTCATAAGTGAATTATCACAAAGTGAACACACCCGTGCAACAAGCATCCAGGTCAAGAAACAGCATGTTGCCAGGAGCCTCCTGTGTCCTCTCTGTTACTCCTCTCTTTCTCTCCAAAGGTGACTTCTATCCTGACTTCTAATGCTATAGATTAGCTTTGCCTGCTTTTTTGGATGTTGTACGATGGGGTGAATCCTAATCACTAGCCCACTAGGGAACTCCCAGTATTCTTGTACATATATGTATGCATATATCTGCTGGGGTTGGAATGGTCAGGTCAAAGGGCATGCTTATGTTCAGGGGTGTGTGTGTGTTCAACTCTGCGATCCCATGGACTGTAGCCTGCCAGGCTCCTCTGCCCATGGAATTTTCTAGGCAAGTGTAGGTACTAAGGCGGCTCAGGGGTAAAAAATCTGCCTGCCAATGCAGGAGATGCAGGAGACTTGGATCCCTGAGTCAGGAACATCCCCTGGAGAAAGCACACGGCAACCCACTCCAGTATTCTTGCCTAGAGGATCCCAAGGACAGAGAAGCCCGGTGAGCTGCAGTCCACAGGGTTGCAAGGAGTTGGACACAACTGAGCTCACGCGCCTGCACCTGTACTATCTCTGTCAAACAGGTTTTCACAGTGGTTGTATTGATGTACACTTCTTCAGGATGTGTGTGAAATTTCCAGTTGTTCCACATCCTGCCCTACGCTTGGTATTGTTGCTCTTTTCTATTTTAGTCATTCTGGTGGATGTGAAGTGGTATCTGTTATGGTTGGAATTTGTACTTCCTTGATGACTAATGAAGTTATGCATGCTTGTCCCTCTATTCGTCACTGTGTAACAAATTATCCCCAAATTTGGAAGCTTAAATAATTAATATGGTCTGGACTTCTCTGGTGGGCCCATGGTTAAGACTCCATGCTTCTACCAGAAGATCCCTTGCAGGAGGGCATGGTAACCCACTCCAGTATTCTTGCCTGGAGAATCCCATGGGCAGAGAAGCCTGGTGGGCTACAGTCCATGGGGTCGCAGCAAGTTGGACACAACTTAGCACATAGCTTGCTTCCACTGCAGGGGGGCGTGTGTTGAACCCCTGGTCAGGAAACTAAGATCCTNAACCCACTCCAGTATTCTTGCCTGGAGAATCCCATGGGCAGAGAAGCCTGGTGGGCTACAGTCCATGGGGTCGCAGCAAGTTGGACACAACTTAGCACATAGCTTGCTTCCACTGCAGGGGGGCGTGTGTTGAACCCCTGGTCAGGAAACTAAGATCCTATATGCCTCTCAGCCTAAATAAATACATAAATAAAAGATAAAAGCTCTTAAAAGAAGAAAAACAAACGAACAAAACCCAACAATCCTTTTCCTACTTTGCATAGTTTCAGAGGTTAGGATTTCAGGAGGTCTGCTGAGAAGAACTAGCTTGGGGTTTCTCTGGCAGATGAGGTCAGGTGGGGACTGGAGGAGCTGGGGGCTGATGGAATAGCCCTCTCTCTTCATGTAGCTCAGGGTGTATCCACGAGGTCTGCCTGCTGGAGCTTCCTCACAGCACAGACTGCTCACAAAGTGGCTGAAGGCTTAAAGATAGAATATTCCATCAAATAAAGTGGAAGATACATTGTCTTTTATGAGCTAATCTTGGAAGTCCCATATGATCACTTCTGCCTTATTCTATTGACCTAAAAAACAGTCACAAAAGGCCACTCAGTTTCCAGGGAAGGGAGTGTGGGCTCCACCTCTGACTGGAAGGACTGTCAAAGTTACACTGTAAGAGGAAGTGTAGAACGGAAAATATTGTTGCCTCTGTATTTGCCACACGTATTTTCATGTGTCTATCGGCCATTCTGTACAGTGCTTGAGCCATCATTTCTCTTTTTTCTGAGGGGTTCTTTTTCTTTCTTTGTATGCAAAATATATTCTGGGTGCTAGTTTTTCCCCCAGGTATATGTGTTATAAATACCTTTCCCCCTTATTCTGAGGTTTGCCTTCTGATGCTCTCTACAGGTCCTTGTGTGTGCGTACGTGTGTGCATGTGTGTTCATAAACTGAAATTTTTATGAGACAAATGTAGATTTATATGCGGTTGTAAGAAATAACAGAGAGATCCCTTTCACACTTTACCCAGTTTCTCCACTGGTGATGTCTTGCTAAACTGCAGAATAATATCATAACCACAGCCAAGTGTCACAGGATGTTGACCTTGATATAGTTTACCCTTTTTATTCAGATTTCCTGTTTTGCTTGTGCTCACTTCGTGTGTGTATTAAGTTCTACACAATTTTATCACCTGTGTATAAATGTAGCCACTACGATAAAGTTACTGAACAGTTCTAGTACAAGGATCTCTAATATTTATAATCACACCAACTCCTGTCCCTACCCCTGGCAGCCACTAATCCATTTCTAAAATTTTGTCATTTCAAAAATGCTATATATACCTTACACACATTAGGATAGCTACTACAAAAAAAAAAAAAGAAGAAGAAAGAAAAGAACAAATGTTGGTGAGAATGGGTAGACATTTGAACACTTGTACACTGTTGGTAGGTGATGGGTATGTAAAAAGAAGCAACTTCTGTGGAAAAGAGAACATTGCCTCAAAAAATTACAGAGAATTCCTCGGCAGTCCCGTGGTTAAGACTCAGCGCTTTTACTGCAGAGGCCATGAGTTCAATCCCTGGTCTGGCAGAAAAAACAAAACCCCAAACAATAGCTAAAATATGGAAACAATCCAAGTGCTTATCAACAGATGGATGCGTAAGCAAAATGTGGTGTATACATACAATGGGATGTTGTTCGGCCTTGAGAATATTACGCTAAGTAAAAGAAGCCAGTCACAAAAGGACAGCTATTGCAAGATCTCACTTCTGGGAGGTAGGTAGTCAAATTCATAGAGACAGAAAGCAGGCTGATGTTTGCCAGGGGTGGGGGACAGAGAGGGATTGGGGAGTAAACGCTGAACAGGGATAGAGGTTGTTTTACAAAATGCAAAATGTTCTGGAAGATGGATGGCAGTGATGGTTACATAATAGTGTAAATATACTTAATGCCACTGAAATGAAGGCTTAAAATTGGTGAAGAGGATAAATTTTGTTATGTGTACTTTACCACAATTAAAAAGAAAGACTTTATATTTGTAGTTGGAACCACACATGTAGTACATATGGACTTTCCTGGTGGCTCAGACAGTAAAGAATCTGCCTGCAGTGGAGGAGACTCCAGGTTTGATCCCTGGGTCAGGAAGAATCCCTGGAGAAGGGAATGGCTGCCCACTCCAGTATTCTTGCCTGGATAATTCTCTGGACAGAGGAACTTGGCAGGTTACAGTCTATGGGGTCACAAAGAGTCGGACACAACTTAACGACTAACACTTTTACTTTCACATGTAGTACATAATATTTTTTTTTTTGCTATGCATAATTCCTTGGAGATTAGTATGTCTTTTATTTTTTTTGTCTTTTTTTTTAAGCATGTCTTTTAATAAACAAAATATTCTTGATTGCTTTTATTTTTGGCTGCACGCTGTGACTTGTAGGATCTTAGTTCCCTGACTAGGGATTGAACCCAGGCCACTGCAATGAAAAGTGCCAATTTCCACTGGGGTGCTTCTTTTGTATTTATTGATTTCTGCATTGTCTTAAATTTTTTTTGATTATCCTAAGGTCATGACAATATTCTGTTATTTTCTATATGTTTTACCATTTCACTTTTCACATTTAGATCTACAAACCATCTGGAACTGATTTTGTGTACAAGGTGAGGTTCAAGGTCAAGAATCATTTCTCCCCCAGATCTCCAGTATCTTTTATCAAAAAGGCTGTCCTTTTCCCACAGCTCTGCATTGTCATGTTAGTCATAAAAGAAGTGTGGGTCTATTACTGGATTTTCTGTTCTTCTCAATGTAATCATTGGTGTACTATGTGCCAAGATCACGCAGTTTTAATTACTAAAAAAGGAAATGGCAGCCCACTCCAGTTGCCATGGACAATTCCACAGACAGAGGAGTCTGGCGGCTACAGTCTGTGGGGTCACAAACAGTTGGACACATTATTCTTATTCCTTTGGCATTTCCCCATAACTTCAGAATTACTCTGTCAATTAAAAATTTCTTGGGATTTTGATTGGGATTATATTGAATTTATAGACCAATTTTAGAGAAATGGTATCATTGCAATACTCCTTTTTTCTTTTTTTTGGTTGCACTGAGTAGGGCTCAGAATGGGCAAGAGGGGCAGTGAACCTGGCAGCCCCTTGTATCTTTTGTCTGCAGTGGAGCCACATCTCCCAGGGCTCAGATCTGGTTTCAGCACCTGGGTAACGGCTGCCCTGCTCCAGGAAGCTGAGGGCAAGGCCAGGGTGCTTCTGCCCCCCAGTGTCCAGGGTGGGGAAGAACAGGCAAAGTGTAGCCTTTAGGCTGAAGGGGTATGTGGCGGGTTCCCAGTCTCTCTCCTTACAAAAGACAGTACAGGGTGTGGGCATAACCAGATCTTTATTTTATCAGAAGGGACAGGCAGCGGGGCAGTGCAGCATCCAAGCCCCAGACCGGACATGCAGCATCCACATGCAGGAACAGCTACACAGGCTGGGGCAGGGCGAGGGGTGGGGGACCAGGACCACAGGACACCTGCAGCGTCCCTGCCAGGATGCTGGGGCCCTGGGCTCTTCTGCCTTCTCTGAAGCAAGGAGACAGAGGACCGGGCTGCTTCCCCACAGCTGGAGCCTGATCATTTCTGGCCAGGAAGCAAGCCGGCACGAGTGGGGAAGGAGTGCGCCCAGCCTACGGCACTCGATTCTGTACAGGGCTGGCACAGCTCTGCCCACTGGAAGGGCCCGGCCTGATACTCAGGGCAGCAGAGCCCTAGTAGGAAGGGAGTCTGTACATTTTCTATTCCCCAGAAGGGCTGGATCCTAATCCCAGAAAGGCTTAGCAGAGTTGGGACCAAGCCCCACTCCAGGGGAAGGGGATTCCCTGAGCACGAGCAGGGGCCTCCTAAGGCAGTAGTAAACCGAGGGAGCTGCTCTACACAGGAGGCCTCGCCTCTGTGCCCGTGGGTGCAGGAGAGAGGGGTGAGGTACGAGAGCAGGCCTGGGGCTGGGCAGGGGTTGGCAGAGGGTGATGGCCCTGGGCCTGCAGCCACAGCTACCTGGGCCCAGAAGGGCTGGAGTGGGAGAGGCTGGGAACTTCCTGGGGGCAGGTTTTAGGCTGGGAAGACCAGGCCAGGAGAGGGCAGGGTGGCCGTCATCCCCAGAATCCCTGCACCCATGCTGAAGCTCTGGCTGGGGCCATGGGGCAGGGGGATGGACAGAAGCACAGAAAACTTCAAGGCACCAGGATTCTTGGGAGCAGCAGGGCCACCCCCACAGACAGACAAGATGGTGATTGTAATAAACATCTTCAATTTGAACTACACGACGTGTGTAGAAGGTGCGAGGAGAGAGGGAGAGAAAAAGACAGACAAAGGAAGAGACGTACAGGAGTTAAGGGTGCAAGAGACAAACCAGACCGTCGTGGCAGTGAAAGTGAGGCTGTGGGATGGAGAAGAGGCGGGAGACAGAGGAGAAGGGAAGACAGCCAGAGGCCTGAACACGCAGCACTTCTGGTCCCTACAGAATAAGGCACCAGAGTCAGTGACGTTCCCGTTGTCCCTGTGGTATTAAAACGGGTGCTGAAGGTGGGGGCGGTGGCTGCTGAAGGGTGTAGGCTGACGAGACCTCACACCTGTGCACCGGTGGCCTTCTTGATCAGTGGTATCTGCAAGGATGGGAGATGCCATGAGGCCTTGGCTCCAGGGCCCCCACCACTCTGCCCGGGCAACCCACCGCAGACGGCGAGACACCCACCTTAGACAGGTCCACGCCTGTCAGGGCGTGCACAGAGGCAGGCAGCTCGGCCAGCAGTCGGTTCACTTCTGATGTCACCTTGCTGTTGTCCCCACTGAGGACCACAATCTCATCGACTTTGGTCAGTGGGGCGGCAATTTTGGCAGCAATCTAGGAGGCAGGGTGGGAGGAGAGCTGGTTGCTACTCGGACTCCATCCACCTGCCCCATCCAGCATCTCTCCCTCCCGTTTCCAGCTCACCACATCCCGACACAGCCTGGGTGGCCCTTATTTGCAATAAAGGTCAGATGGTCCCCTGGGTTAGGGATGAACCTAGGCCTGTTGCAGAGTTCTTCCCCATGCCACTGAGTACTCCCCATTTGGTCCTCCCAGCCATCCTGTCATTGTGTCACTGACAAGGCCCAGAGAAGTCCGGCACTTGCCCAGCCAGTCCCAGCCTGCGGTGGGAGCCTTACCCGGGGCAGGGCATCCAACACCAAGGCCATCTTGGCTGCGTCTCCATACTTCTGGTAGGCCTCGGCCTTGAGTTTCATCCGCTCAGCCTCTGCCTTGCCCCTCGCCTCAATGACTGCCGCCTCTGCCTCCCCGATTTTGCGGATCTTCTCTGCTTCTGCCTGAGCCAGGAGGACCTGCTTCACCCTGGGGGAGTCCGGGCAGGTAGGGTCAGTGGGAAGTGCCAGAGGCCCCTTTAGCCTTGCCTGGGGGCCAGTGAACCCTCGAGCCTCCCACTTTGGCAGGTGTCAGGGATGAGGGACCCATGAGGGCAGTGCCCTGGCCTTCTGGCTCTGGCCTGGAAGAAGGCACTGGCTCCCAGAGGCCAGATTGGAGAGGGGACCTACCTGGGTGCCCTCTGTGCCAAGCACCACATCAGGCCCTTAAACCTCTGGCACCTAATTCAATCTTCCTAACAACAATCCCATGGGGCAGGCGGGTTATCCCTATTTCCCAGTGAGGAGGCAGGCGTGGGGGCCTCCAAGCTTGGCCAGGAGTGGAGGGGGTGCCCAGGTGGCAGAGGAGTCAGATTAAAGCAGGGGCCCCAGCGGCACCTACTTCTCGCCCTCGGCAATCTGCTGTATGCGGTGGGCCTCAGCCTCGGCGGGGCAGCGCACGGTAGCGATGAGTTCCTTGTCAGTGCGCAGGATCTCCTGCGCCTCCACGGCAATCTGCTTCTTGCGCTGCACGACCTCGATCTCAATCTCTTCCTGCCGGATCTTCTGCTGCTCACGCGCCCCTTGCAGCTCGTAAGCCAGCTGGGCCTCAGCCGTCTGTGGCAGGGGAGGGTGGTCGGCGCGTCAGAGGCTGGCCGGCACAGTCCTGGGCCTTGAGCCCCAGCCCTGGGACGCCCGACAGCTTCTCACCTTGATGTTGACCTCCTCGCTGAAGGCCGACTTCTGCAGCTCGAAGGCTCGCTTGGAGTCAGCGATCTTGGTGTCAGCCATGAACTTCACGTCCAGCATCTCCTTCTTGCACTCAGCTTCCTGGGAGTAGGAGGGACAGGTGCTGAGGGTCCCCCTCAAACTGGTCCCCCCCACCTCTGCACTCCCTCATCCTCGAGGCTGGGAAGGCAAGCCCACATACCCGGATGCCTGCGTCCCGCTCGGCCTCGGCTACCCCGATGTCAGCATCTCTTTGGACCACAGCTGTCTGTGTCTTGCCCAGGGAGCTCAGATAGTCCACTTTGTCATACACATCCTGGGAAGGGAAGGGGAAGTTGTCCGTGGGAAGTCAGAGGCATAAAGGGGCCCCTCCTGGCAAGCTCCCCCCGCCCCACACGGATGGACATGGGGGCCACAGCCTTCCCGCCACGCTGCACCTTGATGGTGAAGCTGAGGATCTCGATGCCCATGCGGCCGACATCAGGGGCTGCCACCTCCCGCACCAGCTTGGCAAACTGGTCCCGATCCTGATAAATCTGCTCCACTGTCAGGGTCCCTGGGGGCAGAAGGATCGTGGGCTGGCTCCCCAGGGGCCCAGCCATCTTGGGAAAGGGAGGCGGCGGCCAGGGAGAGGTCAGAGTGTAGGCAGGGGTCACGTGACCTGTGCTGGGTCTCCCTAGGTTTCTTTCTATCTGGCTGTGCTGGGTCTTTGTTGTAGCATGTGGGATCTAACTCCCTGGCCAGGGATCAAATCTGGGCTCCCTGCCTTGGGAGTGCAGTCTTGGCCACTGGACCACCTGGGAAGTCCCTGGTGGGTTTCTTCTAACACTGAATCTCCTCCTGCAGGGTCTGGGCAGGACGAGGAAAAGTGCCCAAGCAGCACCAGGCGCCTGACCAGATTGGCAGTCAGTCGCTCAGCCCCATCTCCATGCTCTCTTCACTCAAGTCTCCTGATGTTTTGAAAGGAAATACACCATGAAAAACCTGTCAGCTTTTCTGCTAGAAGCCTCTCAGTGGGACTGACAGGCCCGCCTATCCAAGGCTCCTTCTCCCCTCCCTGGCCTTGGCTCAGGGATGCTGTGTGGCTCCTTGCAGGTGACAGAGGGAGAGGGGTCCCTGGGCCGGGCAGGGTCTCACCAAGGATGGAGCGCAGGTGTCCCTCCAGAGTCTGTAGGACGACGTTCTTGATGTCTTGCACGCTCTTGCCCAAGAATTGCTCACAGGCCACGGCCAGGAGCTCCTTCTCGGTCATGATCTTCACCTGCCGGTGGTCACAAAGAAGTCTGAGCCAGGCTGGAGGCAGGCAGACAGAGGCCCCAGACCCAGGAGGATGGTGGCAGTTGGTACCCCTCCCCTCCTTTTTAGGACCTGGAGGCCTTGGGGGGGAAAGGGGTGGTGGCAGGAGGGGGTGGGGTCTGCTGAGGCCTCCAGCAGGGAGAAAACACGAGGAACTCATACTGAGAAATTTCACCTTCACTGGCAGCCCCAGGCTCTGCCAGGGCCTCTCTCCTGGACATTCTGGGCTCCTCTCCCCCACCCAACCCCTCCAGTTCACTCTTGGCCCCTCAGTCTGCAAGTCTCTGCAAAAAGGAGAATGAGCAATAGGGGTGCAGACAGACAGACTAGGAAAGAGAGCCAGGAGAGGGCAGGAGACAGGTCTGCAGTCCACCACCACGGGAGGGCATCCTCCTCTTTCTTCCCCAAGGCACCAAGCCAACCACTTCTGCACCAGGGGCCTTTGAGATGGCTGAACCTGCCCTGTGAGGACCTCTGGAGAGCAGAAAGCCCCTCGCCCAGTCACTGGGCTGGGAATATAACGCAGGTCTGACTCCAGAGACCAGAGCTCCCTGGCCTCATGTGGCCTCGCCCTCTGGTCCCTACCCTGCAGCCCCCTACCCAGGGGTCAGGGGAGGCCTGGGTTCTGGGGCTTGGCATTTCCGACACCTGCAAAGAACAGGGAGGGGTTAGTGACACAGGAGCCCTCAGCACGGCTTCTGTCCTCTGCTGACCCGCTGGGGAGAGAAGGGGTGTCTTGTTAGTCCTGCTGGGTGGCCGAGAGGCTGAGTGCAAGTTCCAGTGGCGACGACCCTCTCTGGGAAGAGGGGCGGGCGGGGGCGGGGCCGCTGGAGAGAGACTGCCCCTGGCTGCCGGCCTTTCCTCGCTCCCACCCCAAACCCCAGCGTGGGGACAAGGCAGCTCAACGGACATGCGCGGGGCTACTGAGTTACTATACCTGGGCGACACCCGTCACAGTTAAAGCTACCCCCTCGGCCGTCTCTACGTCCTCACAGCGGGGCTGCAACGTCATAATCTCTAGGGAAATCCTGCCAAGAAATGCAAAACAGGGGCCATGGGTCTGGGGGCCCAGAGCTGGGGGTGTGGGGAAAGACTCTGACATCTCACTGCGCCGGCAGGGACGGGCCAGGGGGCTCCTGATGCAGGAGACGGAGGGGGTGGGCTCTCCAAGGGGTCGGAGCTGGGAGCATGTGAGGAGAGGGGTGGGACGGCAGGGCCGGGGTGCAGATGGCTCAGTGGAAGGAGTGTCTTGTGCCAGTCACATGCACGTGTCCTCTGCTCACATCAGACTGGCTGGAAGAGCTGGAGAGGAAGCAGAGGAGTTGCTGGGGGTGGTCTGGCCCAAGGGGCTGGGGTAGGGTGGGCGAGAGTCTTGGCGTGGCCACGTGTGTCCTGGGACAGCACGTAAGTGCTGGTCCTCCAGGCTGTGTTCGTGGGTACCATCTGACCATCCCCCAGAGGCCTTTGCCTATTCCCTGGGCATGCTCAGCACCCCAGAGTGCCCTGGAGGCTGCTGAGAAAGCTGCCTCGTACCTGGCTTGCTGGGAGTATACCCACTGCTGGGCCAAGATGGAGGTGATCCTGTGTCTGCCCCACCCCACCAGGGGAGCCCTGCCAGGTCCCTCTACCTGGCAACAGGCCAAGGCTGGAAGCCCGCTCTCTGGGGTTGGGGCCAGATGCTGCCAGTGGAGGAAAAGGCTGGGGTCACGCTAGAGCTTCGGGGCCAAGCAAGGTTCTGCTCAGATGACCTGAGTCTTCAAGGGTCTACATCACTCAGTTGAAAAGAGACCTGGGTATTAGCTATTTCAAGTGGAGTGTGGGCTTGGAGGGAGATGAGGCTGCTAGGTGGGATGTTGAGGGAGGCCTGGCCCCTACACATCCCACGCAAAGGGGCTCTGGGCTTCTTCTCTGCCCTGAAGCCTGCCCTTCCACAGCGATAAGCGGTGGGTGCGATGGGGACAGTCTTCTTCCCCATTAAGGATAGGAGGTTGGGTGAGGCAGGGTGTGGGGGTGCCGGGTTTTGCCTGAGAGGCTGAAGGACAATTTCATGGAAGGGTGGAGGAGGGTAAGGTGACATGTATCAGGCCTCTTCTGGTCTGGGGACCCGCCAGCATGCAGACTCTGAGGGGCAGGGGCTTTCTGATGTCCATCGCTGCCTCCGCTGTGCCTGGAGCTGACAAGACGCTCAGCAGGGAGCTGGCAAACGGACCAATGAAGATGGGGACCTGCGTTGCTAAATGCCCTGGCTCAGGAAAGGGTTTCATCTCTAGGGCTGTGTGGCGGTGAGGAGGGAGACAGCAGGCCGCTTGCTTTCCCAGGTGAGATAAAGTCTGTGATACAGATGGCATTCCTTGAGCACTTTTCTGAAAATCCCAAAGTGAGCACCCTCACATTGCTTTACTTGCCTTTCTAATATTCCTACAAGGCTCGGGGAGGGCTTGATTTTCCCCCTTTCGCAGATGGGGAAGCTGAAGTCTGGTGACAAAGAGAGCTGCTCAAAGGCCTCTCGAAAGAGAATCAGGGGCAGGGAAAGGCCATGCTCTTTTTGCTCAAGCCTGTCAAGGAGGTTGGAAGTGGTCAAGGGGTGGGATGAACATAACTCCCCAGGGGACCCATTCTTCTGGTGCTGCAGGGAGGAGGGTGTCAGCGAAGAAGGCACAGGGCACAGAGCTCGGTGATGCCTGGAGGACTAGGACTCCCGCAGGAGCCTTTAGGATAGACCCCTCTCCACCTGGGCAGCCCACCTCTGTCACAAAGGGGCCTGTGTACTCTCCCGCCTCAGCTTACTCTCAGTGTAGGCTTGGCGTCCAAGGACACCCCCTGGCAGACTTGGGCAGAGCTCCCAGAAGCCCTCACTCTCTCTCCCCACTTGCAGCCCCCCCATGAGCCAGGACAAGGGAGTGGGGGACCCTAGAAGCTCCACGCGGCCACCCAGAGCAGTGGTGGTGGGAGCAGAGGGCAGGGAGACGTGCTCTCAGGAAAAAGGAGTCCAGCTGGAGTCTGCCAGGCCCCCGCAGGGCGGGAAGAGAGGAGGTTAGACACAGAGGAGGAAGCAGGCGGGTTATTACCTGTGCAACCCCTGTTACGAATAGCGGGACCCCCTCCGACGTCTCAATATTCTCACAGCGACACAGGATGGTCATAACCTCCAGAGACAGTCTGAGGAGCAGCCGGGGGAAGGGAGGGAGAGGCAGGGACAGGAAGGGGAGGAGGGACACAGCAAACACACACAGTGGTTACCAGACAAGCACCAGATGCCTGAGGCCTGAGGGGTGGGGGTGGGGTCGCTTAAGACTTCAGCTCCCATCCCCCACTGCCAGCTCGACACACCCCTGCGCTGGCCTGAGGCCTCTGGGTCTCTTCTCCAGCCCCCACACCCTTCCAGCGAGAAGCTGCTGGGCTGGAGGTAAAGCCTGCTGATGCCCTGGGCCCATGACCTGAGGTTGGGAGGTTGCCTGTGCACAGGGCACCGGGGTTATCCACCGCCTCACTTTCCCAGGAGATTCCTGGCACAGTCTGGCTGGCAGCCTGAGCTCCATGCTCCAGACAGAGGCAAGCCTGTGTTTCCAGAAACTGGGGTGGGGGTGGGGGAGGCCACTCTGGGGGTTCATGAGCCACAGCAAATACCGAATCCTGCTAGAGGCACAAACCCTCAAGGCCTGTGTTACTTATCCCTAAGAAGGCAATTTAGGGCCAGGAGAGTCTAAAGCAATTTTTGGATTTTCTGATTTGCGGGGGGTGGGATGTGTTAAGGAAGGCTGGGAGAGGGGGAAGTGTGTGATAGGGACAACTGGGAGTCACTCACTTCCACAGTTGGGCACAGGCAGAGTCATGGCAAAGAAAAGGTGCGTGGAAGCTACTTGGGCCTCCCTGGGGCAGGGTGTGTGCCCGTGTGTGCTTGGTGCTGGACCAGGCAGAGGCCAGCCTGTGGACAGCGCAGAAGGTTTCCTTAAACCAGAGGGAGGGAGGGCAGAGGCTGAGGTGAAGGAGCAGAAGCAAGTGGAGTGGGGAGATGGGGAGCAGGAGGCATCGTGAGTGCCCCCACTCTCCAGCCATGCACATGTACACAGGTTGACTGCCTTCCAGCCCCTCCCCTAACAGCACCCTCAGGCTGAGAGGACAGCAGACCCAGCTCAGACAGGCATCCATCAAGCTCTCTTGGGGAAGGAGGAGAGGGAGATAGGAAAGAGGGAGGGAGGGACGGAGGGAGGGGAGGATAGAGGGAGGGAAGAAGACAGGAAAAGGGAGAGGTGGGGGGAAGAGGGAGG
>SJYA01002500.1:840777-859881 GCA_006410615.1 Neotragus moschatus
CTGACTCGATGGGCATGAGTCTGAGTGAACTCCGGGAGTTGGTGATGGACAGGGAGGCCTGGCGTGCTGCGATTCATAGTGTGGCAAAGAGTCGGACACGACTGAGCGACTGAACTGAACCCCAGTCTTGCTCGCATTCCTTTGCATATGCTTTTCTCTCTGCCTGAAATTCATCTCCCCTGGCTTATTCCTGCTTAAGCCTTTCCTAACCTGAGTCTGGGCAGGATTCCCCCCATCCCCCACTTACATTCTGCTATCAAACCCTATGCTTTCACCTTCCTGACACTAATCACACTATAACAGGATCATCCTTAGAATCTGGCCCTCGGGCAGCATCAGCCTAATCTAGATATTTGTTAGAAATGCAGAATTTCAGGCCTCCCTTTCCACGTTCACTGAAACAAAAACCTCTGGGGTGGGACCCTGAAATCTGTGCTTTCACAAGCCTCCAGGTTATCCCAGTGCTCATTTAGTTTGAGAACCACTGCTTGCTCTAATGCAATTGCCTGTTTACTGTTTGGACTCCATATCAGAGGTCAGCTCCATGGAATAGGGCTCTCTCTGTCCTCATCATCTCTGTGTCCGCCAAGCTCATGATCAGTGCTCTGTCAATTCTATGTGGAATCTCAAAGATGAAGGTAAGAAAGGGGGAGGGGACTTGGTCTGAGAGAACTGCCCGGGGACTGACCTCCACCTCCCTGCTTCTACTCATCTCCAAAGTCAGCTACACTAGATGCTCCAGTCTTTTGCCTTGTTTGTTTGCTTGCTTGTTTTGTATTTCCTGGAGGTTCATTGCCTTCCAAATAAAACTGCTTCTAAAGAAGCTGGGACCCTGGGGCCCAGGACAGGCACCATAAGCTTGAAGAAGTGCTCTGGGCCAGGAGACACAGCTGGTCTGGGGCGGTTAGTGGCTCTGTGTTAGTGGCTAGGTTTGGCTGAGCTTTAGCAAGTCTGTCTCTCACTGGGTGCTGTGACAGGTTGTGGTGGGGTAGGTGCCTTGTCTTCTCCGTGGGAACCTATAATACAGCGCAGGAAGTGTAGTGAAATGGGGCAGAAGCCAGATAACTGTGAGAGCACCGAGGGGACCAGCAGGAGGACTTCAGGGTTACAGCCCAGTGACTGTGGATGCAGCAGCCAGAGGAATTTTAATTGTGTTCACTCCAAGTTCTTCTCTCCCCTCTCTTCTCCCCCGCCCTCACTGTTGCTCTGATTCTCCAGGTCTTGATGTGGTACCCATCACGTGACCATTTGCAGATCAGGACCATGGACTGAAGTAGAAACTTATTTTTCTTCAAATAAAGCAAACCAAACATTCACTGTACCGTTTTGGATTGTGGTTTGAGGAAAAGTCTTCTCCAGTGTGTGTATGGAGGGGCAGTCCAGACCAGCGTTTGTAATGACGTTCCTACCTGACTCCCTCATGAATGTGGAGGTTATCATCTGCATTCTCCTAGTTGTCCTGTGATCGCCTGTGGAAAAGAAGGCTTCCCTCTGATTTCTCCTGAAGGGAGTGGAGATTACTGATGTCAGTCATTGTGAATGGACCATGCCAAGGGTTCTCCAGAGTGGCAGGGGTTAAAGGTAGAGCCTACCACAAGGAGCCAGGCAAGGATGCACCCCACCGGGGAACCCCAGTGTAATGGGAGTAAGTCAGATTCCATACACCCAGTTATCTACTTCAAGGGTCAGCAAACTGTGGTCCCCAGGCCAAATCCAGCCCATGGTCTGTTTTTACAAATAAATGGTCCTGACTGTGTTCCAATAACACTTTGTTTATATGTTGTCTGTTATTGCTTTCCCATCATGATGGCAGAGTTAAGTAGTTGTGATAGAGTCTATTAGGCCCACAGAGGCTATGTATTTATCACTGTATCTGGCTCCCTACAAAGTTTGTAGACTCTTGCCTTTGGTGGAACATTTATTTCCTCTTTATGATCTCCAGCCTCTGGCTCTGGCCTAGTCATATTTAAAGGGTCTAGCCTGATTTCATCTATGCTAGTGGACTTAAAATATTTACTTCAAACTTTTAACTTAGAAGTAATTTCAAATTTATATAAAAGTTGCAAGAATAATGCAAAGATTATCAAATACCTTTTACCAGATTCATCTATTAACATTTTACACCATTTATGTTATTTGTGCTCACACTCTATGTATTTATATTTTTTGTTCCTTATTCATAATATATAATATTCTTAATTATTTGAAGCTGTCACATATATCAAAGCTCTGTACTTTTGAATGCTTCATGTGCATGTGTATGTTTTCTGAGAATCAAGATTTTTTCTTTTCATAACCAAGTACACTTAAATTTTAACAAAGTTAATATTGATTGCCAACAAAGGTCCATATAGTCAAAGCTGTGGTTTCTCCAGTAGGCACGTATGCATGTCAGAGTTGGACCATAATGAAGGCTGAGTGCTGAAGAATTGATCATTTCAAACTGTGGAACTGAAGGAGACTCCTGAGAGTACTTCAGACAGCAAGGAGATCAAACTANTTTTACACCATTTATGTTATTTGTGCTCACACTCTATGTATTTATATTTTTTGTTCCTTATTCATAATATATAATATTCTTAATTATTTGAAGCTGTCACATATATCAAAGCTCTGTACTTTTGAATGCTTCATGTGCATGTGTATGTTTTCTGAGAATCAAGATTTTTTCTTTTCATAACCAAGTACACTTAAATTTTAACAAAGTTAATATTGATTGCCAACAAAGGTCCATATAGTCAAAGCTGTGGTTTCTCCAGTAGGCACGTATGCATGTCAGAGTTGGACCATAATGAAGGCTGAGTGCTGAAGAATTGATCATTTCAAACTGTGGAACTGAAGGAGACTCCTGAGAGTACTTCAGACAGCAAGGAGATCAAACTAGTCAATCCTAAAGGAAATCAACCCTGAATATTTATTGGAAGGACTGATGCTGAAGTTGAAACTCCAATTCTTTGGCCACCTGATGTGAAAAGATGACTCATTAGAAAAGACTCTGATGCTGGAAAAGATTGAGGGCAAGAGAAGGGGGCAACAGAGGACAAGATGGTTGGATGGCATCATTGACTCAATGGACATGAGTTTGAGGAAACTCTGGGAGATAGTGAAGGACGGGGAAGCCTGGCGTGCTGCAGTTCATGGGGTCACAAGGAATTGGACATGACTTAGTGACTGAACAACAATATTGATACCATACTTTCATCTACTCTACCATCCATATTTCAGTAATGTCCTTTGCACACTTTCTTCTCTTCCAGTATGGCATTCAGGGTCAGGAGTTGCCTTCACTTGTGAACATTAGGCTTTTGAGGTTTGATTCCATGAAGGAATGAAACATATCCTTTATAGTTCATCTCCCAGAAAACTAAGGAAAAAGCAACCTTTTCTCTGGCCCTTTACAGCTTATACTTGAGGAGCACCTAGAACTTTCTGGGAGAAGTTTCTAGGAACTGGGGAAATGTCCATGAAATGGGGTTTCTAGAAGGCAGGTAGGTTCCTACAGCTTCCTGCCCCTCCTCTGAATATGGTGGTCATGCTTCACATTTGGAGATTCCCAGACAGGAGAATTTCTAGCCCAGACTCTTTACTCTCTGGCTGCAATCAGCCCAAAAGATCCCTTTCCATGTTGATCCTCAGCCCTAAAGAGAAAATGTATATAAGACTCTATCACCCTGAGAATTTGGAAGTGTGGGGATAAACAAGGACCTTGGAGCCAAATGCACACACTTGGAATCTACAGATCTGGGAAGGATCTGTGCCTGTCAACTTGTTAAGGATCCAACTTCATATAAATTAAAATTAATTATATCAGTTAAGGCTACCATTTAAAGCATAATTAGTCATCCTTTTAAAAATAGAGAAGTATTTTTGGTTAGCATAAATGGGTTAAATAAAAACTTACGCAAGAAGCAATAAAGTTTGATTTGGTGTATCTGTAATATATGTAACATATCTAAGTAATCTTGCAGAAATATGTGTTTCAAAATATAACATTCATTTAACTGTTTATTCATTTTTTATCAATGATTTATTGGTCTATTGTGTGCTAAGTGCTGGGGATGGAGAAATGAATCACACATTCCTGGATATGCTGGGAAGGACCATTTTGCTGTATTAAAGAATTTGGATTTATCTTTCAGAAAGTATAATGTTATTCTCACTGGGCCTGGCCTGGGCCTAGAAATGCAGGTTTGAAATTCTGACCCTTCTAGGGGTGGTAGCACTCTTTTGGAAAGTGTGATGCCTGTGGTTGGACTGCAAATACTGGTAAAGGGTTTAAGTCTCTAACGATTCTTCCAGAACAGCCAGCTGACAATGAGTAATATGCAGTTTGATGTGAAAATTAGAAAACTGGCAGACGAACCTGCAAGAAGGAAATTGGATTTCCAGAGAGACGAATGGGAGGCCATGCGGCTGAGCAGGGTTCATAAGATGCAAACGCAGGCAGGGGAGTTGCAATCCTTGCTCTTGCTCAGAGTGCAAAATAAGTCCCTATTATTTATTTATATATGGGTAAAAGCGAGAGGTTCCGTGGTCCTGGTGTTTATGATCAAAATGGATGGATTCAATATCGAGCAATGATGTGTTCAAAATGAAAGGCACATCATTAAATGTCACAGGCGTTTATTAACACAGTTTCCTTCTTATTCAAATAAAACAAGCATTGTCCCACCAGGGCCCACGTGACTCTCTTGCCTTTTCTCAGCCGGTTTTGGAGGAATCTCTGTTTCTGGGAGGCAGTGTGGTGGAAAGCAAATCTGAGAAAAGCAGAGGGATGTGATAAGGAGTGCTCTCTTCCTCTTTAGCTTCCCCATCATGTTTTATTAGCTTACTCATTTGTTTCCCATCCCTTTTCTCCTCTCTTATTCCTCTGCTTCTCACTGCATATCATTGACATCTAGAAATGGATTCTGGGGACTTCCCTGGTAGTGCATTGGATAAGAATCTGCCTGCCAGTGCAGGGGACATGGGTTAGATCCCTGGCCTGGAAAGATTCCACATGCTGAGAAGCAACTAAGCCCGCATGCCACAACTACTGAGCCCACTTACTGCAACTACTGAAGCCTGTGTGTCTAGAGTCCATTGCTCCACAAGAGAAACCACCACAACGAGAAGTCCGAGCACCACAATGCTCGCCAAAACTGGAGAAAGCCAACACACAGCAGTGAAGACCCAGCACATCCATAAATAAATAAATAAAATAAATAGCTTTCATTCTCATGAACTGTGACTTGTTTCCTCCACAACAGTTAGTTGGGAGGAAATGGCAACCTTCATCTCAGGATCCTTTGAACAAATCCATGCCCAGAGCCACTCATGCTAAAAGACTGCACAGTTTTGAACGTTCATGCTCCCACTGAAAGAAACCGACTTTGGAGAAATGACATAAATTCATTACTACTGCACTGAAACCTCTTTCTGCTCCAGGCAGAGAAGATAAATTACCACCCAAGTGATATAAAGTTAGTTTGAATATTTTGTTGGATCAAATGCATCACAATGTCTGGAAATCTCTCCTCTTTCAAGTTGGAATTAAAGAATGGTTATCAGACCAACAATAGACACTATCATTTGCATACATTTCAACTCAAGGGACTTCTGAAGTTATGCAATACTTCAGTGGTTAATTGTTCTTCACACTCTGACATATCAAATTACAGCTCAGATTAGGGAGAAACCATTGGTGATCACGATGACTGGCAGGAATTCACAAAGGGGGGGGCCTCTTTGAAGCCTGAAAGAGGACATGGCCAACAGGGGTGTTTCTGGGCCTTTTAAAGTGTTCCCATGTAGGAGATGAACTTGACAAATTTTATTTGAAAGCAGGTTTTCTCCATGTTTTATGATTCCAAACAACTAGGCATCCAAAAATTCTAGCTTTTTTTCTTTCTTTTGTCCCTTTTCATCAAAGACTTAATTTTTTTGAAATAACCTTTAAAGTTGTCACTGATTCCATTTTCCCCTAGAATTCTTATTGAACAGGTCTCTGGTCTCAGAGGTTCTATGGAAGGAATTAATAATCAGTGTGTACTGAGAAGGTATAACAACAACAGGCTGATTTTTGAAAATCCTTCCTGATTTCTTCATAATCTCAGGGGACTGTCAAGAAATAATATACTCCATTTTATTACTCTGAGCCTCCCAAGCACAGCACAGAGGCAGGCATGAGAATGATATGCCTTTCTTGCTGAGTAAAGAAGTAACTAGCCTTTCCCCATGGTGCCATGTTCGGCTGCACCCCACAGGCCTACAAACCCTGTGCTTGCCAGTTTCAAGCACAAAGAGCAAGCCCAGAGGCAGCAACAGAGTCATCAATGTTTAAACAGAGGGGGTAATCTTACAGTTGAGGTCTTGAATTGACACTCCACTGTGTAAGGCGGACAGCTGGCAGGATGGTAGCAGTCTGTGTTCCCAGGGGAGGGGGAGGTTACCAGTTATAGGGGAGCTGACATTAGGTTAGCTCTCTGGTTACCAGGTAGTTGAGATTAACAGAGGGACATGTCCCTCACTGCCCCTCTTATAAGCTCTTCCATAATGGAGATGTTCCCATTTAAAGGTTATAACAATCACCAACTAGGCCTGGAGCAAGTATGTGGGAAGGTCAGTCCTGTGAGTTGACTGTGGGTGAAGCAGGCACTAGTCAGGCAGGGGATGGACAGAGAGCAAGAGAACAGACATCTTTGGTGGCCTGCTAATATACTCCACTCCTGCATAACCCTTACAATCTTGGTCCATCCCTCTTCTTCATTACACCTGGGGTCAGGTATGTAGAGGGGCACTGAAATCAGGTATCACAAATGCAGTACAGATGCCAGCAGCAAAAGTATAAACTGAAAGATACTCAATATGCTAAGAACAGTCATTTGCCAGGATGTGGGCAGATTCTGGAGGTAAGCACTTTTTGGGTCAATGGAGAGGGAGTCAATGGTGGCAGCATCCTGTCCAGTTTTTAAGGAAGATAGGGTCACCCCAGGCTTTCACAAGCTCAAAGCCAACCCCACGGTGGCAGTGGGGAGGCCCCAGCTCTAAAGTAAGCATTCTGTTGGCTTAGCCAGGAGTCACCAGTCACAGTACAGACCTACTGCCCTGTGTTATGATGCACGCCATTAGGTGTGCACCGATCAGGCTATGCGCAGTCCCTCAGTCGTGTCCGTCTCTTTGAGATCCCAAGGACTGCAGCCAGCCAGGCTTCTCTGTCCATGGGGATTCTCCAGTCAAGAATACTGGAGTAGGTTGCCATGCCTTTCTTCATTAGGTCTTTACAAACAAAAATTTGTTAATCCCAGTCGTTGGACTTATGTGTCCAAAAGCCAGCCCATTCCATTCCACATAGCATAGCCCAGCGGGGCTTATGGGCAGTCAGTTGTACAATAATGTTTACTGACATGGGTCCTTCTGATGTACTGGCGTGTATGATAAGAAGATGGTGAGAGTCTAATCCCGCTATGGTCAACAGTCCCTACATAGTCACTAATCAGATCAGTTTCATGGTAGTCCGGAGGAGGAGGACAACAGCATCTCACTGTAGACACAGCAATTCGGCTCAGTCCTCAAATTTTTTTCTGCTCACACTAGGAATGAAATGTAACACATCTCATAGGCACAACAGAGAGGAGATCTTCACCATTAAGCAAGATGCAAGCAGCACCTGCATTCTGAGATAATACCACACTTGCTTGTAGTTTTTGTCCTGGTCTGCAACACAGTTCAGAAAACTCAAGTTTTCTATAATACAGGAGCACATCCAAAATCATCCTCTACAATGGCCACTTAGTGTTACCTTGGATGTCAGAACCACAGCTACTCCACTTTGACGTTCGAATGCATTCTCCTCCACAATGGCCAGAGCAGATGCATAATGAATGTTCGACAGGCCACAAAACAGGCCCCTCTGGTCAGTAAAGTTTAAGTTTAACCATATATTTGCCAGAATGTACCCCATATACCTCCATATATGAAGATTTTTCCATCATTTCCCCCAAAGCATATATCCCTCGAAGGAGAAATGCTGCTTGCCCTGGGTCCAGATCATGTCCCTTGGTGCTGCTGCTGCTGCTAAGTCACTTCAGTCGTGTCCGACTCTGTGCGACCCCAGAGACGGCAGCCCACCAGGCTCCCCCGTCCCTGGGATTCTCCAGACAAGAACACTGGAGTGGGTTGCCATTTCCTTCTCCAATGCATGAAAGTGAAAAGTGAAAGTGAAGTTGCTCAGTTGTGTCTGACTCTTCGCGACCCCATGGACTGCAGCCTACCAGGCTCCTCTGTCCATGGAGTTTTCCAGGCAAGAGTACTGGAGTGGGGTGCTGATGCCTTCTCTGCCCTTGGTGCTAAGCTTTCTTTTTGTTTGCCTAGCTATCTACAAAACTGATTAGATATTTTGGACAGGATCAGAGGTATGTTAATGGGGAAACATTTTATAGGTTACACGTTTTACCACTTATACCGAATTATTACACAAACATTGTACATCTGCTTTTAGCAGCAGCCTTAAAAGCAAGCAGTGATACATCATGAGTAGTTAAACTCTGTGACAACTTCACTAGATAATTTCCTTTACATCCTGAACATCAGGACAAAAGGACAGCTAGCACAATAACTCTCATAAATACAGACTTCAATTAGCAGAAACAATTTAATATTCACTGAAATATATTTTTCTTTCCAAAATTACCCTCATCTTCACCAACCACAGTCAAATTGAGACTAATCTGTTTGCAAGTCAGTCTGGTCACTTGACTGCAATGGCTGTGGTGGGACTCCTCAGAAGGAATCTCAGGCAGAATTCCCAAAAGATCTCTCAAGACCAGGAAAACCATGGCAAAGTTGTGCCATCAGGCTCCACTTCAGTGACTTTCTCCCTTCTAGAAGTCAGGAAAACATCAAGATTCCTGCACTTGCCAGGAGAGAGTCTTCTCCATTTGCCTGATAAGGCTGCTCAGAATCCAGGCATCTCCAATTTTCAGAGAGGCCAGGCAGAGAGAAAATAAAAATGGTTCAATTCCACCCTCAGGGGTAGTTTACCAAATTGCTATAAATCATAACTAACTTGAAGGGAAGGGTTTCTTTCTATGTGGAAAATAGAGTTCAAAACAAGTAATATTCTGGACAAAAACCATAAAAATTATTCCGACATTCAGCAATAATAATAATAACCAATAATAATAATAATAATAACCAATCTTTTAAATTTTTTATGAAGGCATCAGGTTTTCCATTAGGATTATTTCTTACCCAGTTCAATGGTATGATCTAAAGTTTATCAGAGACCTGTCCTTGTCAAAAAGACTTTCCTATGAATCTTCTCAAAGATGAAGTACTTTTGCAAAAGTATCAAAGTATAACCATTTATAAATGACAAAAGATGTAAAAAGGCAAGGCTAAACACTTTGCAATATAATCAATAAAGAAAATTGCTTACAATAACTAGAAGTATGATTGATTTTAATCTTAATCTTTAGAAATCTTAATCTCTGGCAAAAACTAAGAAGCAAGTAATTGTGAACTGTTTGTCATACCAGAATTTTCCGATAGGAAAACTTACACTTTAGTCTTCCTTTCCTAAGAAAGTAAAAGTAGATAAACTTTGACCCATGCCACAATTAATGTTCCAATATTCTATCCATTTGAAATGACTGAGATAGTCAATGAATTTTATTTAACTTAGTTTACTTTCAAGTTACAAAATCTGGTAGATATTCCCCAAATGTAATTACTCCAGTAGAGTTTACCTAAAGGTTCTTATCTCACTTTAAGGTTCATCCCATCAAGTTATACTTTCTTTGCTGACAGATTTGCAACAAATATAATGAGGTGCTATCTAACCTCTAGGAAACTTAGGTCCAACAGAAGTATTATACTTAACACTGATGATTCAAAAGATACATCTTTATTACATCAAACCAGTAAGTTTCAGTTCAGTCACTCAGTCATGTCCGACTCTTTGTGACCCCATGAATCGCAGCACGCCAGGCCTCCCTGTCCATCACCAATTCCCGGAGTTCACTCAGACTCATGCCCATCAAGTCAGTGATGCTATCCAGCCATCTCATCCTCTGTCATCCCCTTCTCCTCCTGCCNAGAGGGAAGCAGGGAAGGGGGAGCGGGCAGGGGGAGGAGGGGGGAGGAAGTGGGGAGGAGGGAGGCTGCAGCTCAGATGCCAGAAGTGGAGGAACCTCTCAGGTTAGAGCGAGACAGCTGCCCCCATCAGGACCTCAGGACAGGACAGGGCATGGCAGCAAAGGACAGTGGGAAAGACCTCACTGAGGCTGCAGAAGAACAGCTGACACTGAGGGCAGGTGACGTGGAGGATGGCCTGGGAAAGGACCTCAAAGGGAAGGCTGGGTTAGAATCCTAGACCTCCACTTTGACCTAGGAAGCGCCTGGCGGTCTCGGGAAACAAAGGTCCCTGCTGGGGGAGACACCCCTCCAGCAGGCTAGGGGACAGGGAAGGGGCCGCCCCAGGAACCCAAGAGTGGGCCCTGCCTGTGGGCCCAGAGGGAGACGCTGAGCCTGGGTGTGAGAGAGCTGCCCCTAGGATGAGGCACAAGGCCCCCTACTCCTCACCTTCAAACCTGCCATCAGAGAAGCCAGGCCCTGCTGTCTTGGCGCTCTGCTCCAGGGAGCAGGAAGCGGGAGGGGACCAACCACGGCATGGAGAAAGGGCCTCTGGAGTGTTAGCAGCACCGAGCAGCAGATGCCTGGCAGGCCAGGTCTCAGAGCAAGCGGACACTCTCTAGGCCCGGCCGTACGTCGAGGGGTTTGGACGAGACACTCTGCTGCCCTAGGACTGTGTGGCGGGTGTGGGGTGGGAGGCGACAGTGTCTCTGGAGAGAGGACCCATGGCTTCTGCCAGGCCAGCTGGCCCCCTCAGGAGTCTTAGGATCCTGAGAGGAACTTGTGACCACTACTAATTACTTTCTGAACACTTTTGACCTTGGGCCAGAAGAGTTCCCCAAGATCCCTCAACTGAGGCAGGGCTGAGAGCGGGGAGAGATGGGCAGTGGAGGGAGTTAGGAGAGATCAGTGAAGTTAAATCGTTGTGACATGCTTCCCATGCCCCTGATCTGAGCCAATCCCCTCAGACTCCCTGCAGCCATGGGGCGTCTCTCTGCCAACTGCGAGACTGGGATACAGGGGGATTTCCACTGGCATCTCTACTGCTTCCCCTTCACAGGACCCCCGCCCCCGCCAACGGGCCTGCGCTCATAGCTCTGCTGCCTGTGTCGCCTGGTTCCTGGCCTGGAAGAGTCTGGGCCTCTCCCCTGATCTCCATAATCAGGAAGGGGGTGCTGGTGGAGAGGTGGCCAGCCAGTCTAATCTCCTCTTGGGTGGGCAGTGAGGGGGACAGGAGAAGCCTGGGCCCAAGTCTAGCCTTGCCACAGGCTCTCAGAAACCCAGCAGGCAGAGCCTGAGCTGAAATCTCCCTTCCCCTTCTGAGTCTCTCCAGACTGATGGAGGAGGCCCAGCCCCGGTGCCAATTCCTTAGATTTGCATCCTTTGTCTTTAATACACAAAGCCCCTTCAGACGGTAACCATCCTCTGCCATTTAGCCCCTGCCTGCATTGTCCCAAGGTCTGCACAGGGCAGAGGTCTCTTTAAGCCTTTCCTCCTTCCTAGGACCACTCCAAACAGGTGTGTTATTAAGGCTTCGGGAATAATTCTGAGCTAGAATCAGGGCGTTAGGGCTCTGCCTGAATTGCCTGGGGCAGAAGTGATGCTTTCACTGGAAAAAAGCACACCCACCAAGGAGGAGCTGCCTACAGACAGCCCTCCTGCCCCCCCATGTAACCCATTCCACCTGCCTCTTGGGAAGTCCCCCCAACTAGAGTGGAATGCAGCAAGTGGTAGATGCTCTAGCTCAAGTGGCATGAAGGGGGTTAAGGATGGAGACCCTCTTCTCCCCTGCCCACCAGGACGCCCAATCACCAGCCCCCAGGCCCTTACCTCTGAGTGTCGGAGATACACCACCAAGCCCAGGCCCAGCCGCCAAACACATACTGTTTATAGTCAGAACCACAACAGCCCCCTGGAGAGCAAAGCAAACCATGACTGGTCAGTTAGTCCTTGGGTCTGTCCACCCTCCAACGCCTCCATCAGCAACGCTGGGCCTTTGCCTGCTCTGACACTTGACAACTCCCACCACTGGGCACCAGGTGTGGAGGTTACAGATAAATGGGAGACAGGCCCTTAAGGTCTTGTGATCCAGTTTGGTGCCATTTGCACAGAAATGAAGTGAGCCAATGAGTGGTTCAGAACATATGTGCTTTCAGAGAACAAAGTCAGTGGGCAAGAGTGAACAGCGACACGTCCATCTTTGATTCAACCATCCGTTCAGCAAACAAGTACTTTTCTGTGCTAGGGAAACAGAGATGAAGGTACAGTTCCTCTCTCAAAAGAGGTGGGACTCAGAGGAGTGACCTTTTCCTGAGCTGATGGTTGTACCATGTGACTGCCCTGTTACCAGGATGGGATCAGTCCCAGAGGGAATGCAGGTGGAAGGCTAATGCAAGGGAGTCTATGAACCAAGGGGTAGGGTGGGGGTGGGGGTGGGGGCTGGCTCACGCTCAGCAGACCTCTCAGTGAGGCTGGTTCCCAGGGGTTCAGAGTGAATGGGAGCGGATGGGGAAGAAGGCAAGACCTCAAAACAGAAGCCAACTCATGGTACCGACTGGAAAAGTGAAAGGGAAAAGGCCTAAAAAGGAAATGACTCCTGGAAACTATGTATCAACTAAATAGCCTGTTGAATCTGGCCACCACCCAGATTCACTTCCTGGAGGAGCTCTGTACAATCTCTATACAGAAATGAGAAAAATCAGTTCTTGAAATTCTTGTTGTGAACCCTCCTACTGATGATAAAATTAATCAACAAGTTCAAGAAAACTTAGTAAAAGCAAGAGGGGCTGTTCCCTGGCAGAAACAGATGATTCAAAGGAAATGTAACAGGTAACAGGGAGGAAAAAGCCAGTGGGCATCATCGTTTCCACATTCATAAACTTGGGTTTTCAGGAAAGTCTAGGGTGGGTCCTCCCAAGGTCAAAGGTCAGGGGTAGTTTTGTGTAGCTGGGTTAGTGTCTCTGAGGCCTCATGGCAGGGGACAAAGCCAGGTGGCAGGACAGAGGGCAGACTGCAGAGTATTGTAGGGATTGGGCCAAGCAGGGGTGTTGTGTGTATGTGCCTGAGTGATGGCAAAGTCATTTAAGCTAAGAAGCCATACGTATATTTGCATTTTAGAAACCCCACTTTGCACAAGGAGAAAGATACCTGGGTCAGGGAGGCTGGGGAGAAGCAGCCTCTTGCAGTGACCCAGGCCACACACAGTGGCTGATGTGGGGGTATAACTTCTACAGTAGTCTTATCCAAGAGAACGTTCTTCAGGGATCAAAATGTTCCACAGCTGTGCTGTGCAACAAAGCAGCCACTCAGGACATGTGCTATTGAGCACTGGAAATCTGGCTGGTATAACCGAGAAAATGAATTTTAATTAACTTAACATGGAGAAGGCAATGACACCCCACTCCAGTACTCTTGCCTGGAGAATCCCATGGACGGAGGAGCCTGGTAGGCTGTGGTCTATGAGGTCACTAAAAGTCGGACACTGAGCAATTTCACTTTCAGTTTTCTCTTTCATGCATTGGAGAAGGAAATGGCAACCCACTCCAGTATTCTTGCCTGGAGAATCCCAGGGACGGTGGTGCCTTGGTGGGCTGCTGTCTATGTGGTTGCACAGAGTCCGACACAACTGACATGACTTAGCAGCAGCAACCTGTGGCTCATGGCTATCATACTGGACAGTGTAGGTCTAGAGCCAGAGTTTGGGTTGGTGGTCAGGCCAACAACCAGAGACAATGGGATCATGACCTGGAGAGAAGTTTTAGATAGGGGGAGGGACCACCAGATGCGAACAGTCAACTCACTGGAAAGGACCCTGATGCTGGGAAAGATTGAGGGCAGGAGGACAAGGGGGCGACAGAGGATGAGATGGTTGGCTGGCATCACCGACTCGATGGACATGAATTTCAGCAAGCTAAGGGCGATATGGAAGGGCAGGAAGCCTGGTGTGCTGCGGTCCTCGGGGTTGGAACAGTCAGACACAAATTAGCGACTGAACAACAACAAATGAACAAAGATCCCACAAGTGTGGCGGGACTGCCAAGATAGACAGCTGGCAAATGATACTGCCCACCAGGCAGCCCACCCTGTCTCCTGGGTCTGCCCTGTGCATGGTGTACAAGCAGCTGAGCCTGAGGTCCAGGGAGCCGGGAGCATCCCCGCAGTGTGAACAGGGTCGGGAAGAGGTTGTAGGTCTCTGGAAACACCTGTTCACAGGACTGCTGCTCAAGGTAAGCCACTGCAGGCTGCTCTGTCCTGGGGATGGGGTGAGAGGAGCCTCTGAGGACCAGCAGTCAACTTGAAACCTCAGGATCCAGTGAAACTGAAAAAGGATCAAAACCCACAGCTTGTTCCACTTCTTCTGGGCTGGTGGGGGCTGGCGCACAGTGGCACAGCTTTCTCCAACCAACCCGGGGCACTTCTCAAGGTGCAGGGAGAGGAGATGGTGGTAGTGGTGGGTGGGATGGAGGCGAGAGAGCCAAGGGTGGGAATCCATGCTTTGAAGTGAAAAGTGAGGCATCAGTCACTCAGTTGTTTCAGCCCCATGGATTGTCAGGTTCCCCTGTCCATGGAATTCTCGCAAAAATACTGGAGGGGTAGCCATTTTTTTTTTTACCTTTAACTTATTCTTTGACCTTGGGAGCAGGCTGCCACAGCTCAGGCTGGGCCTCAGCCCAGGGTAACATGGCCAGGTTCCCAGGGGTAGCAACAACAGGAAGCTGGGGCTGCCTGGCTGCCCCACCCCCAGAAGCCTCCTCCCCTGGAAGGCATCTTCCTCCCAGCTTCCTGGTCACCCTGGGGACCACTCCCAAGAGAGGACTCTTAGGTGACCCTTCCTTGACCTCCCCAGTTCTTACCGTCTCTGGAGACAATCCTCTTAATTTTATCTCACTTCTTCTAACCCAACCTACTTTCCTTTGCTCTGTCCTCAACCAAGTTGAAGAATCACAAAATATCCTGTCATAAATTCTGCCTCACTGTTAGCCCTCCCCAAACACAAGTGCCCGTCTGCCCCCTCAGGAACACTCCCTTTCTTCCTGACCCTCTTCCACTCTTTCATCCCTACTAGTCAAGAAGACCTACAACTCTACTCTACAAGGCAGTTTTTTTTTTTTTTTTGGTCACGCAGCAGGGCTTATGGGATTTCAGTTCCCCAACCAGGACTGAACTGGGCAGTCAAAGTGCTGAATCCTAACTACTCATACAAGGGGGATGTTTTGAGCCGAAATCCACCCCCCTTAGTAGTCTGGCAAAGCCTGAATGTTCATAAATGCATATAAGAAACAAATATTTAAAGTTATATATGTGCTATGTGATACACAGTAACATGTATAATGTTATTAAATAAAAAAGATCTTGTGGTAGATTAATAACTGGCTTAATTTCAAAGTAGCAATGAGCATAAATGATTTTTACCATACCTGCAACAAAGGCAGGATGGTAGGAAAATATTTGCTAATCCTATCATGGATTGTTGCTGACATTTATAATCGTAGGAAGCACTAACTTTCAGTTAAGGTAAGTGTAAATAAAACTGTACTACTTTCCTCTTATCAAATGCAAAGACCTCTAAAGTCTACCCACAAACTCCAGGTTAAGAATTTCTGACCTACTGTAGAGATAAGAAAAAGGTGTATGTGTGTGGATTCCCCCAAAGTAGAAACAGAGAAAAAAAATTGTGCATTACAGAATGAAGGAGGCAGGACAGACAAGAAGAACCTCCAGACTTTTCAAGTGGAAAAGATGATCATGATATAAATCAACATCCTCCTTCTGAAAGTGGGTTGCATGAGATGGCCCTGGACTTAGAAGGGAAAGTGAAAGTCGCTCAGTCATCTGACTCTTTGCGATCCCATGGACTATATAGTCCATGGAATTCTCCAGGTCAGAATCCTGGAGCGAGTAGCCATTCCCTTCTCCAGGGGATCTTTCCAACCCAGGGATCGAACCNGGCCCTGGACTTAGAAGGGAAAGTGAAAGTCGCTCAGTCATCTGACTCTTTGCGATCCCATGGACTATATAGTCCATGGAATTCTCCAGGTCAGAATCCTGGAGCGAGTAGCCATTCCCTTCTCCAGGGGATCTTTCCAACCCAGGGATCGAACCCAGGTCTCCCGCACAGCAGGCAGATTCTTAACCAGCTGAGCCATCATGAAAGCCACCTGGACTTAGATGCAGGTCCAATTAATGGGGTGTAGGAAACAGGACTGAAAGTCCACATGCTATCAAGAGCCACGGTGCAGTTCGATCATCTCAAATCCCAAGGTACTATTATGCTGGGCATCATCTCTCTCCCTTCTCTTCCACCCTCCCTTGACTTCAGCTCTCTTAATTCTCAGTGTGGCCTCCTCTCCGCACTCCTAAAATGGCTTCAAAGTTAGCACTGCCTTGGCCTCTAGCTAGAGTACCTTGGCAACTTGGGAGGCACAGAGCAGCCCGTCTTAGGGGCTCTTTTTGCCCCTCAGTTTCAGAATCGCCACAAAGACAAAACCAGAGCTCTTTCTCCTTGGCTCAGAGTCTGGGCTTCTACACAGAAATCCCACAAGAAAAAAACAAGTGTGATGTAGATTCAGGTTTCTAAAAACCTTTAGGAGTGGAGGCTGGGAGACTGGCCCAAGTCTGAGAGAGGAGCAGGTTTAGTCAGTGCTCTCTAGGGGTCTCCCTGGTTGACCCCAAGGCTATCCTCTTTGGTTTTCAGGGAAGTGAAAGACTTTTGTTTTTTTCTTTTTGGCTGTGCTGCAGGGCTTGCAGGATCTTAGCTCCCCAACCAGGGATCAAGCCCCAAGCCCCGGCAGTGAAACCACAGAGTCCAAACCAATGGTTTGCCAGGGAAGTCCCAGGGAAGTGAAGGATGTGACTGATGATTTCCTGTCCCAGGGCAGAGATTGACTTTGAGATCCAAACTGAACCAAAATCCATGAAAGTGCCCAATGGATATCATCTCAGCTCTCAAAGTGGGTGGCAACAAGCCCTGGTCCGGCCCACCCTCTTCTGCTCAGTTCTGCAGCTGGTCCTAACAACTCTGTGTACAGGTGGAGAATCCATACTGACAGGGGCAAGTAGGATAGGAGCGTTTCCTGCAGCTACAGGCCTCCACCCTGTCGGGGAAACAAGGGCTTCTCCCCAGCACCCGCGCCATTGGCTGCACAAACTGGTGGCTTGAAAGGCTTCTGCCACTTCCCAAGACACCCAAATACACAATTTAAATAGCAGCCTTTTGGCAAGATCTCTCTCCCTCCCCCAACACTGCGGAGCCCCCATCCCGCCTAGGCGCAACAGAAATTCTGGAGTCTGCAGCATTTTGCAACCAGAGCAACACAGCCAAAAGCNAAAGGCTTCTGCCACTTCCCAAGACACCCAAATACACAATTTAAATAGCAGCCTTTTGGCAAGATCTCTCTCCCTCCCCCAACACTGCGGAGCCCCCATCCCGCCTAGGCGCAACAGAAATTCTGGAGTCTGCAGCATTTTGCAACCAGAGCAACACAGCCAAAAGCCAGGTTACTCAACCTGTAGAGGCCGCACCCGCGTCTGCGGGGAGGGCAGTGCCAATAAAGCCCGGCAAGCCTCAGCCTGCTCGGAATTAACGGATCTGTGCCCAGAACCCAAGGATCCAGGTCCACTGCCCCTTCCCAGACAGGCACCTGCGACCCACCCACCCCTCGTTCCGGGCGCTGGCATCCAGCCAGGCTGTGTTCCCGGAACCCCAAGGCTTTGGCTCGGGATCCTCTAGGCCACAGGGGAGACCCTGCCCAAAGGAGGAGGCAGAGAAAGGAAAGAGGAGGGGATCAACATGGGCAAACACGCAGAGCGCGGAGGTGGTGGGGCGCCTGGCCGATGACCCAGGGCGCGGGGCGCGGAGAGTGGGGTCCCTCCTGGAAGGGGTCTCCGGAGCTACCGTAAGCTCAGGCCCCACCCCCGGCACCGCCCCTCCCCCAACCCTCAGAGCCCTTCCTCGGCCTGGGCCCTCTCCCGCCCTCCCAGGCACAGCCCCCGCCCCAAACAGCCTCCCGGCGCCGTGCGTTCCGGATCTACCTCCCTCCGGGCCCCCTCACCTGAAACCACCAGCGCCTCGTTGGGCCCCACCGTGTGACAATTGCCCATGGCGCCTGTGGGACGGAGGGCCCCCCGGAGGTCGCGGAGACCTGGACAGCAGCCTCCGGCCCGCACCCCGCGCGCACACGGCCGCCCGCACAGCCGGCCTCGCCCTGCTTGTCGGGCCACCCCCAGCGGCCGCCCGCCCGCACCCCTCCGCGGCCGCAGCGCCGCCGGAAGTGTGGCGGCGGAGGGCGGGGCCGGCGCGGCCTGCTAGGCTGTCTGTGCGCTACCCGTAGAGTCAAGACGCTTTATTGCACCAGGTAGACATCGTGTACCCTCGACTCCCACTGGGCGCCTGAATAACCACCCTCCTGCCCTTTCTCACCTTCCACCTCCCAGCTCCCACCTTACAGCGGTCGGCCCTGGAGCCAGCCCGCTGGGGAGTTCCAGTTTCAGCCCCTATGCTTACTAGCTGGGAGACCTTGGGCGAGTCCCTAATCTGGCTGAGTCCCTCACCTGGCTGCTAACGCAAAAAGAGGATAATGAAACTACTTAGCTATAGGGTCGAAAAGGACCCAGCTGAATAATCCTGTTTTGGCAGTGCATCCAAATGCAAATTCCCAGGCCCTATTCAGGGGCTGATCGGCATGTCTGAGGGTAGGGCCTGGAAATACGAAATTCAAATTCCTGAGAAACCGCAGCAGATACACTACGTCCCACCTCTCAATCTGGGATTACCGTTCCTCTCAGGGAGAAATAATCACCCTTTATTTCCTTCCACGAGGAAACGAGCTGTCCAGGACATACCTCAAAAACCCCGGAAAGTAACCATGGAGGCAAAAATGGCAACTCTCTCCTTGCCCGGTGCATGGCCCGGCACACAGCTAAGATTTTAAAGGCCCACCAGGTGCCCTGGAAAGCTTCCCAGTCTGCGTGCGTGTGTGGGGGGGGTGGGGG
>SJYA01002500.1:859981-957997 GCA_006410615.1 Neotragus moschatus
GGTGGGGGGGGTGGGGGGGGCGGTTAGCAAGCCTGAGGCTCAAGTTCAGCTTTAACCGGAATTCGGCGCGTGACCGTAGACCTGTCTGTTGAACTCTGAGGGCTGGGGTAGAGTTCCGAAGCCGTGGGCTCTTCGGGATGGGGGCTGCTCGGAGAGGATGGAGTTCCCGGGTCCTCAGGCTGGGAATCTTCATCAGATTCGGCATCCTCCCCAGGCCCAAGCCCTGCTAGCTTCCTGCTGGCCTCCCACAGCCGGTGAGCTGCGCGGTCGTCTCTGGCGGCCGGGGGCACTTCCTCCACGTGGCAGTTGGCGAAGTACCTCCCGCTGAGGGGCTCAATGCCTTCCTGCAGAGCGCAGTACAGGGGTGTCTGGGCACCCCCTCGCGGTGCCCGGAGCACCAGCCAAGCCAGGGGGCGCAAAAGTGGGCGGAGCCATCCAGGAACGTGGCGAAGGAAGAGCTCCGAGTTCACTGGCCCTGTGGACCGGAAGAAAGGAAGTGGTAGGGAAGACGACCGTGGTTGAGGGTCTAGGGTAAGAGGCAAGCACAGGGCTACAAAGGAGTGAAAAAGAGTCTGGTCCCAGGGAAGACAATGTCGTATTAACCAGGTAGTAGTTAGGGATTGATAAGCTCAACTCACTCGTTTCTAACAGCAAGCCACTTCTTCTCCATCCAAGCTCCTTACACATCCTCATCTTCCCGATATTGCTCATGCTGCGTCCCTGCCTGCTCAGTCACTTAGTCATATTCGACTCTTTTCGACTCTATGGACTTCTCCCATGGGATTCTCCAGGCAAGAAACTAGCCTTGAACAATCTGTCTCCCTCCATCTTTTTTTCTAGCTCATCTTTTTTCCTGTTCCTTTGTGTTTTGTTTACTTTTGGCCTCTCCCAGTGGCATGTGGGATCTTAAGCTCCCCAAACCAGGAATCAAACCCCCATCCCCTGCATTGGAAACATGTGAAGTCCTAACCATTGGACTGCCAGGAAAGTCCTCCTGTTCCTTTGTTTAACCAGCAAACATTATGAACACCTACAGTAGACCAGCCACTGCTTTGGATATTAGAGATATGGAGTCTAATAATGGCTAGCTAGAATTATTATCACTATTATAATTTTAATGAGTCTTAGGTAATGATTGTCTAATATTCTGTATAGTATTATGGGTCAGGCAGATCTTGTTATCCGGCAACTTGTTCCCTAAGGCAGGGATGGGTCTTCAGTTCAGTTCAGTCGCTCAGTCATGTCTGACTCTTTGCGACCCCATGGACTGCAGCACGCCAGGCCTCCATGTCCATCACCAACTCTGGGAGTTTACTCAAACTCATGTCCATTGAGTCAGTGATGCCATCCAAACATCTCATTCTCTGTCGTCCCCTTCTGCCTTCAATCTTTCCCAGCATCAGGGTCTTTTCCAGTGAGTCATTTCTTCACATCAGGTGGCTAGAGTATTGGAGTTTCAGCTTCAACATCAGTCCTTCCAATTAATATTCAGGACTGATTTCCTTTAGGATGGACTGGTTGGATCTCCTTGCAGTCCAAGGGACTCTCGAGTCTTCTCCAACACCTCAGGATGGGTCTTACTAATTAGTAAAATCACTCAGACTCTAAGAATGCTTCCAGTGGACCCCTAGACCCTGGATAACCCAGCCTATCTCTATACCTCATCTCTTGCCACATTCCCTTCCTCACTCTGTTCCAGCCACAGCAGGCTCTCTGTTCTTTCTTAAACACACCAGGCACTTCTGCCTCAGGACCTTTGCATTTGGTATTTACTCTGTTCTTTTACTCTTCTCCCTAGAATGCCTCATAGGTCATTCATTTCCTTCAAGCTTCTACTCAAACATCACCTTTTCAGTTACATTTTCCTTGACTGCCATAGATAAACACAGCACCCCCTGTCATTTCTTTTTTCTTTTTCTTTTGCCAACTCTGTCATTTCTTAGTCCCCTTTCCCTGTCTTATCTTTCCCTGCAGCACTTTAAACACCACCTGTCATTGTATACATTTATTAGCTATCTCCTTCTATAAAGTAGAATGTAAACTCTACAAGGATGAGGTCTTTGTTTTGCTCACTGCTACATTCCCTGTGTCTAGATTAATGCCTGGAACATAGTAGGTACTCAGTAAATGCTTCCTGAATGAGTAATTATTAGCTAACATCATCAGCTCAGTCATGCAGATGGCTCCTTGGGGTGAGAATCTAGGCCTTCCTCATTGCCATGCCTTACCCAGCCGTCAGCATCTGAGCTTGTGGTGTGAGACAAGCTCAGACAAGGAGAGCCTGGCTTCAAGATCAGCAAGGAACGGGCCTCTCCCTGGACCAGGCTTCCTTCCTGCTCTGAGATTTGGTGGCTCAGTGAGAGACTGGGGGAGCAGGGGAAGGGGTAAAGATGGGAGAGGGAGAATAAGAATGAAGCAGAGCAGCCAGAGAGCCAAACCTCACCTGGGTGGGCTGCATAGCAGGTGACGCCAGTGCCCTCAAGCTGAGTGGCAAGCTCCCTGACAAACAACACGTTGGCCAGCTTACTGTCGGCATATGCCCGCAGCTCCTGCCGCCAGCCCACCACTGGGCGGTCCAGGCGTGTGAAGTCGAGGCGGCCTCTGCGGTGGGCGGCAGAGGAGACCACCACCACACGGCTGGGGGTGCTTGTCTTCAGCCGAGGCAGCAGCAAGTGCGTCAGCAGGAAGGGGCCAATGTGGTTCACACGCAGCAGCAGGTTAAAGGGCTCCCGGGTCCGGCCGCAGGAACTGATCCCTGGGGAAGGGGCTAGGTGTGAGCAACTGCTCCAGAGGGATTCTCGGAGGCCTCAGCGTCCTCCAGGTGAGATAGTGGTAGGGGGCATCCTTCCCACGTGTTTACCTGTCCCTCAGCCAAGCCTGCCTGGAAGGGTCGGCTGCCCCAGGCACCCTCCCGCCCCTCCGCAGGTCGGCTGCCCTCACCAGCATTGTGGATGAGGATGTCCAGCCTTGGCTCGGAGCTCAGGAAGGCAGTGGCAAAGGCCCTCACAGAGGCCAGACTGGCCAAGTCCAAGGCCATGAAGATGACTTCATTGTTCCCACTCTCCTGTGGAGTGGCAAGAAGTGGCCTGTCATATGCATCCTTCTCTTCTTCCTTCTCCCCAGGCACCAAATTCTGAGAGTTCAGCTCCTTCTACTAACTCCTTCTACTAAGATCTACCCCAGGCATTAGAATGTAGTGGATAAGTATGTGGATACTGGATGCAAATCTTGACTTTGCTTATTACTAGAGTGATACCTTGGGCAAGATACTTAATCTTTCTGAGCTTTAGTTCTCTGTAAAATGGAAATAATAATATTACTGATAGAGTTATTGTGAGGATTAAATGTAAAATCTTTAGAATACTGCCTGGCATGTAATCACTACTCTGTAGGCACTTGCTTTTTTTTTTGGTACTTGCTATTATTATGAATATTATCATACCCTCTGCCCATTATTGTTTACCCTAAAATCTACAATGGACTACTCACTGGTCTCCTCCAACCCACTCTTACCCGCTACAAACCAGGTGCCACACAGCCACTTAGGGGTTCATTCCCAAAGGTTATTCTGAAAGTCCAGTCCCTGCTGAGGACACTTCATCGGATCGCCACTGTCCATTCTATGAAATCTGATCTCCTCAGTAGGGTCTATAAGGGCCCTTTGAACCTGGCCCTGGCTCAGAGAGTTCAGCCCCTTCCTTTTGCCTCTTCTCCCCATACTCCATACTCCATGCCCTGGCCTCATTAAACGTTTCAATCAGTTTCTCAAATCAGATCATCTATCTTGCCTCAGGGCCTCTGCTGTTCTTTTTCCAACTTTCACTTCCACTGATTTTTAAATGTCTTAGAACAGCAATTATTTCCTTCAGATCTGGTGTCCCTTCGCTGTGTGACCAGAGCACCTGTGCACCCTCTTCTCCATTTGGAGAACCGGGCTGCATTGTCCTTTAAGGGACTGGATACCCACGCCCCCATGTCTCCAGCTGCCCGGCTCTTTTCTATGTGTGTCCTTGGTGCTTGCGTCCTCTGTTCACTCTCCCGCCAGGCCCCGCCCTCCCCGCCAGGCCCCGCCCTCCAAGGCCCCGCCCTCTCCCACCTGGCGGAGGTCGAACGCGGCCGCTTCGCCGCGCTCCCGGCTCCGGCAGGCCAGCACCACGCGCGCTCCCCGGCGCGCCAGCTCCAGCGCCGTCATCTTCCCGATGCCGCTGTTGGCGCCTGAGGAGGGTGGGCGGGAGCCGAGCTGAGGCGTCGGGCCCCCGCCCCACCGTCCTGGCTCCCCGCCCCGCCGTTCCGGCTTCCCGCCCCCTGCCCGCCCGCCAGCACTCACCCGTGACCACGGCCGTGCGGCCCCGCAGGCTGGCGAGGCCGCGGCACGGCGGGGCCTTCACTAGGTTGTAGTAGACAAGCACGTAGGCGCCCAGCAGCAGCCCCACGCCCAGCAGCAGCGCCTCCATGCCGGCCGCACCTCCGGGCTCCCGCCCAGGCCCAGAGCCGCCCGGATCGCCGCCCGGGGGGCTGCGGGCTCTCCCCGCACCGGCCTAGAAGGGCGCCTGGCACTCTTCGGCTTGGCGGAGGCGGAGGCGGAGGCGGGCGGGAGACAGGGCAGGGATGTGTGTGCGTGCGTGTGTGCGTGGGCCCTGGGAGCGCCCCCTAGGCCTGCGTCTGCGTCCTCGGGGTGTGCGCTGGTGTGAAAACCTAGGTGCCTATGTGCGTTTGCGCCTGGGAGCGCCCTCTAGGTATGTACACTCACCTCCAGTGAAGGTGCTAGTTTTTTTGGTCTGTGATGTGCCCATGAATCCTGTGATCGTCCTTTAGGTTGTGTGCCTGCCTCTGGATCCTGTGTGCGCGCCCCCGCGTGAGCACCTTGTAGGTGTGTGAGTGTGTGGGCTTCGAGCCCCTCCAGGTGTGTGCATGCATCTGTAGTCTGTCAGTGTGTGCATGAATGACCGTCTTCGCGTGCACCTGTACTCTATGCTGGGCTCTGTAGCGGAAGACTTGCAGGAGGGGGCTTAGCAGAGGGATGGGCTCTCTGGGTGTCAGTATGTAGCAGTCCTTCCCATCTGGAGAGGGGAGGGCGCCTGAATGCTGCTGTGTCTGACAGTGTAGTCCTGGATTCTTTGCCCTCTGTGAACAAGTCCATCAATTCCTTATCCTCTTATTTCAGCCCTCAGCTTCTAGGATCTTCCCAACCCAGGGATCGAACCCAGGTCTGCCGTGTTGCAGGCGGATTCTTTACCAGCTGAGCCACCAGGTAACCTCTCAGCTTCTAGGATTCTTTCCATTTCTTCCCATGGAGGTCAGAGAGGTGACACAGTGAGTGCAGGGTGGCACCATCAGTTCAGGCTGTCAGGATTCACTTATTTATTAGCTGTCTATCTCCTCACCTCTTCATACCCCCCCAGACCCCTCCTTTATATATAATTTGGCTGCAGCGGATCTTCTTAACTGCAGCACGTGGGATCTAGTTCCCTGAGCAGGGATTGGATCTGGGGCTCCTGCATTGGGAATGCAGTCTTAGCTGCTGGCCCACTAGGGAAGCCCTCCACCCCTCCATTTCCGAAGGGAAGCAGGAAGTGTAAAATCTGTCCTCTGATCTTCAGGAGGAAATTTGTCTCTGGAATGATTCTGACAGGTGGGAAAAAATAGGTAAGAGGCTTCGTTACTGAATAGAAGTGATTATGATGGCTGAGTGGGTGGGGACAGCTAGGGAGGCATGGGTAAGGGTATTATTTCTGGCCAGCTGACTTGCCAGGAGAAAGGAGAAATCCAGTACAATTTAGCACCTGTTGTTTGGCACTCAGAGCATGCCCAGCAGAGCAGGTAGCCTTGGAAATACTGAGCAGAACAATGTTTCTGCCCTTAAGTTCACAAGGCCCATCAAGGGAGGAGGAGAGTGGTGGAGGCAAAGCAAGAGGGGTGAGTGGAAGCCAGGGTCAGACCACAGATTCCAGCCGTTTCCTGTTCAGCTGCACCATGGATTCAGCGTTCCCGTGTCCATACTGTGGGATGAGACTTGGGATAGAATATGAGTGAAATAAATGAATGTGCTCTCCACCTCCACCAAAACAAAATCCTGACATGCAAACAGGTACCACGCACTCTTAACAGTGCTGGCATGCATGCACACAGCTGTGTTCTCTAAGGAGCAGGAGATGGTTTTCAAGAAAAACTTGGCAGATAAAGTTTCTTAAGTATAATGTGCAAAGAGGAATAGTTTGTTNCCACCAAAACAAAATCCTGACATGCAAACAGGTACCACGCACTCTTAACAGTGCTGGCATGCATGCACACAGCTGTGTTCTCTAAGGAGCAGGAGATGGTTTTCAAGAAAAACTTGGCAGATAAAGTTTCTTAAGTATAATGTGCAAAGAGGAATAGTTTGTTTAAATAAGAGGGAGCTTGGAGGCCTGAGAATTAAGGTAATGGGTGAACTCATCTGTCCAGGGGCTGCAGTTGTAAACTTGTGACTGACTGCAAGTCGAATTACTTGCGGCATGACCGAGTCTAGAGACTGCATTTCTTCGTTCTTCAGACATTTGAAACAACAAACTGCTCCACACTAGATTCTAAGCTCCAAGATGCAGGGGCCACAGCAAGTTACTGAGACCAAGATCCAAGGCCTGGCAAAGGCTGGGCACTGGAGGAACTTGAGTGATACTTGAATAATGAATTGTTCCATACCCAGCTAGGGCTGAGGGGGAAAAAAAACAGATGTTATGACTTCTTTCAGAAAAGATGGATAAAATGATAGCAAATAACTGGAAGAAAGAGTGCCCCAGCTGCTTGAGTTAAAGCTTCTGGAGCAGAATGCAGAAATGCTCTTATTTAAAAAAATATTTTTGGCGGGGATTTCTCTAGTTGCGGTGAGTGGGGGCTGTTCTTCACTGTGGTGTATGGGCTTCTGATTGCAGTGGCTTCTCTTGTGGTGAAGCATGGGTTCTAGGTGAGGGCTTAGCTGCTTCAAGGCATGTAGGATTCTCTCAGACCAGGGGTTGCAGCCAAGTGCCCAGCTCTGGCAGGCAGATTCTTTACCACTGAGCTACCAGAGAAGTCCAGCCATCTCCTATTTTAATGTCTTGGTTTTGGAGCCAAGAGGAGCAGGGATCAGTACTCTTGGGATTCTTGTAGACTCTGATCACATCAAATGCTCAAGCCCTCCGAATTCCCTCAAGTCAGCCACAAAGCCATATANCAGGCAGATTCTTTACCACTGAGCTACCAGAGAAGTCCAGCCATCTCCTATTTTAATGTCTTGGTTTTGGAGCCAAGAGGAGCAGGGATCAGTACTCTTGGGATTCTTGTAGACTCTGATCACATCAAATGCTCAAGCCCTCCGAATTCCCTCAAGTCAGCCACAAAGCCATATAACAACCCGCTGTTGCAGCTGAACCCCTCCCCTTCCATTTGACCTTCCCACCCTAGGCACACTTTTCTCCAACACCTCGCCTCTCCTGACTTCCCTGGGGACTGAGTGAGACTTGTTCAGTGGGGCTGTGGGACCAGGGCCTCAGGACGGTTCCCTCTTAAGGATGGACAGGTAGGACAGACAGGCAGAAAACATAATTTGAAGTATTTTTGTTTTTTTATATACAGAATACAGGAAAGTTTTTGTAAAGTCTAAAACATTACAATTACTATGTACATTGGTACTAGTTGTGGGGGTTGGGGGAAAGGAGGGAGCCAGGGGTGGGAGGAAGAGGAGAGAAGTGGCAAGAGAACAAAAAAAGGAGACAAAACAGGTTTACGACAAAAACGTTTTTGCTACAATAGACAATTTGAAGAAAACGCTCTACCACATGTAGTACTGTNTGTACATTGGTACTAGTTGTGGGGGTTGGGGGAAAGGAGGGAGCCAGGGGTGGGAGGAAGAGGAGAGAAGTGGCAAGAGAACAAAAAAAGGAGACAAAACAGGTTTACGACAAAAACGTTTTTGCTACAATAGACAATTTGAAGAAAACGCTCTACCACATGTAGTACTGTACACAGTTTTTAAAAACATTGAAAAAATGTCATCACTAGATGTATTTACACAAAATCCAAATACACTTTTCCTTATTTGAAATAAAATAAGATGGACAGCCAGAAAAAGAATTCATTTCTCATTTGTCCATAATACACAGTAGCTACCTGTAGTGCAACCGCTGCAGAAAGGGAAAATAACCTGGAGGGTGGGAACCATGGAAGGAGAGTGGGTACGATCTTTATATTAAATAAAACAATGATATTGTATAGATTTTGCTGTATGAAAACTGTATTTTTTTCTTTTAATATAAAACTATTGTCACTGCCACAAAATAGAACAAGTTTCTGATTATTTTACAACGGCGGGCGAGGGGGAGGGAGCAGGAGGTGGGTGGGGAACGGTTTTGTGTTGGAGGTGTCCAGACCATCGGCCTTCCCCTCCCTGCCCACGCTGTTCCTCAGCTCGGTCTGCCGCTTTCCCATGAAATGTTGAGTACAAATATATGTGCAAATGCCCCCTAGAACTTGAGAAAAGAAAAAGGATTTTTAAAAAACAGTCAAAAGGTTTCTTCATTTCATGCAAAGATTGTAGTCGAAGGGTTTCCGTTGGAGTATAGAAAAAAAAACCCGGGCTTGGTTTGTGTACATTTTTGCATTGCAGGAGTCTTGGGTGGGGTGGACGGGCGGGTGACGGGGTAACCGCCAGTCCTAGGGAACGGAGTTGGAGCGCAGCACGGGGCCCTGGTGGGGCTTGAGAGAGAGCTTCTCGGCCAAGACCCCATCTTGCAGCAGTCCGGCATCGCCTTTGGGCTGTTTGGTCGCAAACTCAGTGATGCTGAAGACAAACTGCAGGCACCCCAGCTTGATGTAGCTGCCGTGGTGCAGCAAGGCCGTGCCCTCCCAGCCGGCCCCACTGCCCCCAATCAAGCTTGAGCTGCTGGCTTTGCAGTTGCAGGGTCTCCGCTGCGGCCCCTGGGCCTGGGAACTCATCATGGCTGCCTCTTCACTTGGCTCTTCATCCTGTTTCTGGTGCCGGCGGCGCCCTGGAGACGGGGAAGGTCACAGGAGAGGAACAGTGAGCAGCCAAGCCCCAGCTGGGCCGCTGGCCAGGGTGGGGCCCCTGCACCTTCCCACTCTAAAACACTGCGTGACCTGGGGTGAGGGGCGCTCAGAAAGGAGGGGTGGAGTCTGAGGCTCCCAAGGTAGGTGTGTATACCCATGGGAGTGCACAGCACATGCTTTTCCGTGGCCTTTCCGGGGCCCATGAGCAAGGAGAACCTGGCCAACGGGACCGGGAAGGCGAGCGACAGTAGGTCATGGCAGCGAGCCACAGCCGCCCTGACTGAGGCATCAGAGAAAGTGTCCAAAAAGGGCAGGCTCCGTGGCCACAGGCCTCTGCTCCAACTTACTGATGACACTCTGCACTTTGGCAACAATACTGCTTGGGGGGGTTGGCGGGGTCTTCTCAGAGAAGTCACATGAATACAGCACATTGTCCACCGTTGTCCCGTGCTCACTGTAGTTTAACAGCTCATAATGTTTGGTATTCTGAGGAGGAGGAGGGAAGATAAGATGTGTGGTCTGCTGCGTGGGGCCTGGGGCTAAGGGGAGAGAGGACACATGGAGAAGGCTGTGCTGCTCTACCGGGGAGCTCCCTCCTTCCTTCCCCATCACGCCCAGCTGCCCTGGCCCTTTCAATGGGGCTCAAGACTCATGTCCTCAAGAAAGCTTTCTTTCCTACCCTCCCAGTACTCTGCCTCCTTAGCAGGGGCTCCTGGTGAAATGACATTCACTGGCATGTGATGACGACGATGATGAAACCCACAGCGACACACCTGGAGAGCTTGGTTACTTCTATGTTGGTCCCCCTGCCCCGCCTAGGGTGCCTGTCCCTCCCTGGACCTGCTGACCCACCTCAGGAGAAACAGGGGCCCTGCTCCCCAGGATGGATGCCTTTCACCCCAAGGCTCTTCTCTTTCGGGAATGCCAGGGAGGGAAGAGAAGGAGAAGACCCCACCCCATTCCCCTCACCCAGGGCACTGAACAAAACCCCAGTGCTGGGAGAGGCCTCAGGTTGGCAAAGCTCTCTGCCACCCCTCACCTCATCGTAGAATATGCAGGCGTGTTTCCCGGACACGTAGTTACAGTGACCATAGTTTGTAAGGCACACGTCCATGTCAGCTCCTGCAAGGGGCGGAGGGCGGAGGAGAGAGGAAAGGAAAGCAAAGAACAGACTGTGAGGTGGATGCGCAGGGGAGCTGAGCTCAGGGTGGGAGTTAGCTTCTGGGCGGGAACTCAAGGGACAGGTAAGGTCGGAGCCCTCTCCTTATATTTTTGAACAAAAACTGCTATCTTTTCCGATCCCCTGTAAAAGAACAGATGTCCCTGCCAGCTCATGTGCTTCAGAACATGGGATGCTGCCCATAGGGGTGCAGGGTGATCTCCATGCGAGCACAACATGGGATACATGGCCCAGAAATCGCATCATCTGAGAGAAAGCGACCTTTCCAGGCTAAGGGCTTGCCTGTCCCTCTGGCAAGATGGGGGCTCAGTATGGGTTACACGTGTGTCAGCCCCATCACTTCGTCAAAGGTCTCCAGGGACAGAACGTGTGCTCCCTGCTCAGGTCTTTCCTGCGTTGTTGAAATGCTCACTGAGCAGCAGTCAGGGCTGACTTCCGGGCTGTCTCATGCCACATGGAGCACAAGGTCTGAAGTGGGAAGATGGTAGCTGACAGTCCCTTTTCTTAGTCCCTCCTGTCCAGACATCTGCTGGGTTAAACCAGTCCACCCTGGAGAGGGCGTCCCTCCCTTTCTAGCCTCCGTGGGTCAGGGTGTCCATCTTCAGGGCTGGAGATATTCAACGCCCCTCCCACCTGGCTTACCTGTCCCGATGTAGAGGGTTCGATAGCACATGTTCACAGCGCCTCCCAACCCTAAGAGGGGGTAGAACACAGCTCGGGCCTGTACTTCCCTTCTCTGCACTGCAAGTCAAACATAGGGATGTGACTGTTGAGGATCAGAACCTAGGACCCAAACACACATCAAGAGAAGCTGGACCTTTGGTCATGGAGAAAATAACCCCACTGGATGAGTCATCTTTCCAAACTCACACCTGACACAAAGCTGCAGCAGGGTATAGCTCTCTCTCCCCACTTAACAGCATTTCCCACATGTGGGAGTAAAAAGGACCATCTCTGAAGAGGACCATATAATTCAAGGATGATAGTACTTGAAGCACAAGGGCTGCTGGTTGATTTATCAGGGATATACCAACTGATACTATAAGGGAGGCTGTGAAAAAACCCAGAAGGCACAAACCAATGTTCCTCTAATTTTGAATATGAATCACCCAGGGATCTTATTAAAATGCGGATTCTGATTCCGTAGGTCTGAGGTGGGGCCTGAGCTCTGCTAACAAGCTCTTAGGTGATGCTGATGCTCATGGTCTGAGGATCCCACTTCTAAGCAGCGAGGCTTTTACTGGCTAACGCTCAAAGGGCTGTCCTAAGCAGAGCTGGCCTTTTGGAAAATCCTTCCAGCTCAAATACTGAGAAGCAAATGAGCAAACAGCACATCACATATACCCAAAGGCACTCCTAGCTGCTTTGTGTCTCACAGGGATGAGTTACAGCACTCTCCTGAGTCTGATCTCAAAGTGGTGGTCGCCATCTCCTTTCCACTTTTGAGAAAAGAAACCGTGGTGTTTTAATTAAGCCCAGTAGAGGCCTGCATGGAGGACTGAGATTCTCCGTGGAAGGGAGATGGCTGCTCACATGCAGAGGGTGGACCTAGAGGGGTGGCGTGGGCATGCGCACCTTCCGAGTGGTGCCCTCCAGAAGCCAGCGGATGTGCCCCGACACTGCCCGGTGAAGCTTGGACCCGGGAGGGGAAAAGCTGATGTATTCTCTGCAAGGCCAGAAACTTGATCAGCTTCTCGTCCAGCATATTTATCTCGATTTCTATTAACCAAAGAGAAAGATTAAAAAGCAGCTGAGGAGGAAATGGAATGTGGCAGTAGGTGAGGGTCACAGAGCCAATATTTCAGCATTCCTAAAATCTAGCCAAGTGATTTTTCTCAACTCAGAGTACAAAGTGGTACCAGGGCCTGGAGCCGAGCATCTCACTGGCCCTTATGCAATGAGGCTGCAGGCAGCCTGGGCAGATGCCCCCTGCAGTGGGGCAGCTTAACGTTAGGTATAGTGATACAAGAAAGTGGAACAAGACACTACTTGCCTCCCTGGGATGAGCGGAAGCCCCGATGTCTGGTATTGAGGCTTGGACTTTCTAACCTCCCTGCCCACAGAGATCAAGGATTGCTCCAATTCTCCCTGACTTTGGGGGTTTCTCACAGACGAGGTCCCTCCTTTGGGAGCTCTTGGGTTTATTCAAGTCCAGGTGATCTGCCTAAAGTGATTTTCTTCTCTTCTCACTGGCTTAGCTTGGCTCTGCGCTCCCTTTGTCTTTGTTATGTGTATCAGTTCAGTTCAGTCGCTCAGTCGTGTTGGACTCTTTGCAACCCCATGAACCGCAGCACACCAGGGCTCCCTGTCCATCACCAGCTCCCAGAGTTTACCCAAACTCATTTCCCTTGAGTTGGTGATGGCATCTAACCATCTCATCCTCAGTTGTCCCCTTCTCCTCCTGCCTTCAATCTTATAAGGCAGAACTGGAAGAAGGGGCTTTCTTTCCTACAGTCCTCCCACCTCCCCGCCCCCTAGGATCAGGGCCCCTTCCACCCCTTTGCAATGAGCTGAACGCTGCCACACTTACTCACCTCCATTGACATCCATGAATGCTCGAAGTGAGTTGGTGAGGTCCACCATGGCAGTAGAGTTGGCTGGGAAAGAGGGTACGGTTAAAGCGCTTCCTATGGATAACGTGCCGGGGCTGACCTTGCCATCTGGGGACGGAGCAGGAAGACTGTTACTTACGTTGCCTGAGGGAAACCCACCGGTCCAATCCCCCACTGCTGAGACAGGCCTGGATTTCGGGCCCAAGGTGATGTTCCCTTCTTGATCCTCACCCCATAGGCTCTGGAACTCCTAGAGCTAAAAACGTGTGGTGAGGAAGGGCAGGTGGAACGACAACACACCCGGGCACGCGGGAGTCCCCAGAGCATGAGAACGAATGACATCTACTGCTCGGGGGCACGTGGTGGGACAGCTTTGTCCTCTGGGCCATGACTACCTCCCGGCTGCCTCTGCTCACTCAAGCAGGTGGTGCCTGCCTCTGCAGCTCCTGCGTCCTGAAGGGGACTCACAGGTGCGGAAGCTAGCCAGGCTGGTATCCAGAGAGAAACAGGAAGAGAGCCTGAGAATAGGGGCCATCCTGGGACCAGGGGCCCCCATGCAGAGAAGTCACAGTCACCTGGTCACCGAGACTCCCAGCTGACTAGGAGGCCAGTTCAGTTCAGACAGGAGAGACCACAGGGGGTTCCAGCAGCATCTGAAACCTGGTTCAGATGCTGGGGTCAGCAACCTTGAGGTCCTGAATGCTGACGGGGGACAGCTGAAAGAGCGGGTCTACACCCAGCCCAGGTCGCATTATGGGACTACCTTGCAGAATGTGGCCCGAGTGCAAGCGTTCAGGCCAGAGCAACCTCTGTGGGCACCCCACTCTGCCTACTCTGGAGGGCAGTGCTGTTTTCTGCCCCTGCCTTCCCTGACACGGAAATTCCTTCAAACGAGCTGTCTCTGAGAACCAGGAACGGTAGATCATCAAACACTGAGGCCGTAACCCAGAACCTCAGGCTGACCATGGCGGCTCCCGGGAGCCATCTGCTCTCCTCTAAAGTGATCGGACAAAAACCCTGGAGAGCGTGGGAGGGGAGAGTCAGGAGACCCAGGCTCCAGTTCTACCCCTGTGCTGACTCAGTAGGTTACCTTAAGGAAATCACTTTCAGAGCCTAAAGGTCCTGCCTTTAAATTAGGGACATTAACAAGCACTTTCTCTTCTATCATACAAACAGGGGGAAGGAAGTTAATACGGAGATCAAAGTCCTCTGGAACATTTAAAGGGATACAAGTGTTGCTTGAACCTTAAGAGTTATTTGCCAGGAAGAGCATGAAAGGCTGAGCCGCACTCACCTGAGGATGGCGCTGGTGAGCAGAATCGTTGGTTGGCTCCTGTGGCCAAGATACCATCACCTGCTGCTTGGGGGGGAGTGAGCACCCGGGTGGCATTTGGGGGTGAGCCCAGTGGCCTTGAATCTGTCAACGGAGGTCCTATCTGGGATTGGACAGTCTTTCTTTGCAAAGTGCTGGTGTTCTCGATGCTGGCACAAGAGCTGGGAACGGAAGGGGGTAGGCTTGGGACAAGACCCACACTCCTCTGGGGGCAAGAGCTGGGGCCAGTGGCATTCTCTGTCTTCACAATGATGCCGACGGTGTGGTTCTGAAGCCCCCCAGCCGCTGGTGGCGTGAGGGGCCGGGGCCAGCCTTGCCGGTGTGAGAGGCCTGGTAGGGGGGTGTTGGCGCCTGGAAGTCGCCGGGGGTCCGTGGAATCAGTGGGGCTGCTGTAGAGGTGTGGGCCATTGGCTTTCACCTCTGTGTTCACCGGCCCGTTGGCAGTCCCACAGGGGGCTTTCTTGGATTTTTCCGCACAAGAGCTGCAGCTGATGTCCTCTAGGGTGGGGGGTTGGTGGGGTGGAGAGCAGCTCAGGGAATTCTGGGTGCTAAGCCCTGAGGGGCAGGACAAGGGGTAGTGGGAAGGTGGAGGTGCCTTGTCAGCTGTTTGCAGGGAGGTGGTGATTGAGCTGTCAGTCACAATAACAGGCTTAATATCAGCCTTCTCTGTCTGTTCAGAGTCCCAATGCGAAGGCATCTGCTTAGCAGATAAATGTTTCAATATGCTGCACTGGAGCGCAACAACACTACAGAGCCACTGCAATGGAAGGAGAGGAGAGGAGAGGAGGGTGAGAGGCCTGGGAGGCGCTGGTCCTTCCTGCCACAGCGGCCAGGGCTACAGCAGAGCCGACAAGCACTGTTTCCGAGGTCCCATCGCGAATACCCAGAGAGGGTGTGCTTGACTCCTGAGAGGATTCCATCTCCATTCCCAAGCAAGGCTTGTCGGTACACACTCGGCAGGCAACACCCTGGTCAGCAGGGTTGGGGCTTCCCGTTCTGACTCTGCCCCTAAGGCTCACCTCGTCACCAATATCCAGCAAGGACCCAAGCTCCTGCTGTGTGTCCAGCAATGCCACCTAACTTCTCTAGGTCTACTCATCTCTTTCTGCAAGACGGACGTGCCCGTCTCGCAGCACCCTGGGGACTGGTGGAGAGAAGCAGACCAGTTGACTCTGTAGTTCTCTTACTTGCCTCAGGATCTGAGCCAGAGGGTCTCTCTGTAACGGTCAACTTAGGGGGCAGGGCGGTGGCAGTGGGAGGTAGGGGCTCAGGGTGGGAGAGGGTCGGGTGGCAGAAGATGGGAGTGAGAGTGACTTCCAGTGACAGCTGTGGCGAGGTGGAAGGAAGATGGGGTCTGGAATCCCAGCCCTGCCTTCACTCACCTCTTGCTGCTCTGCCTGGGTGGCTAAGTGCTCAGAGTTCACAAGGTGCGTCTGTGATTCCTCAGGGATCCCATTGCAGATCAGCTCCCCGTCCCGAATGGCCGCGGGGGCAATGAGAGGGGGTGGGAACTGGTACTGAGATTTGATGGCATCGGGAACCTGTCCAGGACAGATAAACGGAGCAAGGAGAGGATGACAGCGCCCACACAGCCGGTGGGCTCTGCCCTGGCCTCGTCTGTCTGTGGTGCCAATGCCTGCAGGGAAATCATCCACTCTGGGGTCCACCTTGGACGAGAACGCACAGTGGGAGGCTACTGCTCTGTACCTCCGTCTCTGTGACTCTCACTCACTCACACACACACACACACACACACACGAGCCTGAGAAGGCACAGAACTAGAAAAAGCAGCCATGTCTCCTACTCTTCATCAAGGTCCAACGCCTGCAGAAACCAGGCCTTCTTGCATGCTGCCTTCTGTTTTGGCCTAAAAAGTGTAAGAGAGACACTGGACAGGGCTTTAGAGTGGTACTCTAGGCTCTTACTGATCAGCATCTAGCCTGGGAGGTGAGTGAGCGGTATCTGAGAAACAAAAAGTTAAATAAGGCCACATTCACTGTGGAAATGCTCAGTGTGAGGCCTGTTTGGTGATAAGCACTCAATGTCAGCTGTCTTCATCCATTCACTCATGACTCATGAAACAATTAAAGGCCTCTTAGCTGCACAAAGACAGACAATACACTCTGAATCACAACACGTGTGAATGAAAGAGTCACACAAGCCAAGAGTCATTCATACATTCAGCCAACATTTATTGAGTACCTCCTGAGTCTGTGCACTACGCCAAGTCCTACAGATCCAGAGATGAACAAAATTTAAGCCTTGCCCCTCAAGGAGCTCACAGTCTACTGGGAGATGAGCCCAGAAACATTACAGTATAATGTAATGGGTCCTAGAAGAGAGGATGTCTAAGGAGCTGCAACAAAAACAAAAGAGTGTGCTTATTTTCGTCTGGGGGCCAGGAGCTCAGGACTAGGGAGGATTTCGTGGGAGGGCAGTATTATCAGTTGAGACTTGAAGCTGAGGAGGAGCTTCCAGGCAGACGAAGGGGAAACTACAGGTGGGGGAGGTAGACTTGGAAAATGTTTGAGAACTAACAGATTTGGTGACCAAGTCTTTACGGAAATTAAGGGAAGAAGAGCCGAATTATGGTTTGAGGGACTGGGTAAAGATTTCAGTCATTCTCTGAACCAGGAAATACAAGAAGAGGAATAGCACATTTGGAGGCAAAAGACTCTTGGTCTTGGGCAGATCAAGAGAAAGGTGCCTGCAGGATGGGCAGGCAGATGTGAATCTAGTTATGAGGAGAAAGGCAAGGAACACGGAACTGAGAGCTGGCATGTTAACAGTGGTGGCCAGTGCTGTGGGCTTGTCTCAGGGCATCCAGGAATGGGCCAGTAGCTAGACTAAGGCTGCCCCTGAGAAAGAGGGACCCTCCCAACAAAGATATGCAGGTCTCGGCTGATTTTGCCTGCACAACTGTATGTCAAGGATGAAGGCCAAGGTCCAGAACAGAGCTGGGGCAGTTCTCTGCCACTGTCCCCTGGTGCTGCAGGCCTCATTTCCCTCTCACACTAAGAACAAAATGTTTTTCAGGCGACTCATATCCTTGGATTCTCCTCAAGAATAGGGACACATTTCAAAAGGGGGAGGGGCATCAGGATTCTATCAAGGCCTCCTATCAAGGCCACTTCGGCAGCCAGGCTTTCTTTCAGATCCACATGGTCAATCACACAGCCCAGACTTACTCTTAGATGTCTAAGTAAGGTCTGAGGCATGCTATCTTCAATGGGCAAATACATTGTGCCCCTGACTGCAAATACCTTTATTTAATTTTGGAAAACTGGTGTTCCCACCAAAGCATAAATATTTACAGTTAAGAGTTTGTTATACAATTTTCAACAGTCAACATCTTGCTAGCGCTGACACTCAATGGAAGTGACAGAAGTGGTGCGAGTGATAATTTTAAGTATGGCTGCCACCAAGTGGCCACATTAGAGAACTGCTGGTTTCCCTTGGTAGAGGGGACTGCAGGATTATTTCAAAAGAGAAAAATATATACACGGGTATATAGTGTGATGTTCTCTAAGTTAAATGAATGAGACTGATCGTTTTAGGAGAGACAGCCTACCAAATGCTTTCCAAAAAAGGAAATACTCCTGTCCATCTCTGTGGACATATGTTAATAGTTGTCAGACACATACAAACGTTGATTATTCCAACGCCACAATTTTTTTGAGTATGGATGATATACTAACAGCAGCCCCCCAAAATGGATTGTGCCTCACTTTTTGTAAGGGATTCTGTTTAATCACCCCCTTAAACACTTCCCCTCACCAGACAGCTCTGAGAAAGGGGCCACCTAACAGAAACAGAATGAGCACCAGGAACGGGGATGGTAACAGCAGAGCATACCAAAAGCTTGGTGAGAGTGGCTGAAGAGCGCTGATCCCAAGAGAACGAGAAACCTGGCTGAGTCTCCAGGCCCCCCTGCCGGTTTCCTGACCACCATAAACTGACGGCTGCATTTGTCACTTGCCATTGAGCTTGAGTCTCCCCCTCTGCAATGGGGACCCCGACCCTGTCTACCCAGGAAGGCGGGCAGAGAGCACCACCCTGCCTGCGCTGGGCTGTGGCTCACCTTCAAGCTTCTTCTTTTGACCGACTGGAGCATGCGGCGGTTGGGAGGGTGCTTCTTGTGGATTCGGTTCAGGAAGTCCACTTTGACAACGTGCTGCGAAATGGTGTCCTGGAAACGGTCAAACACCTGGCACCGGTTGCTCAGCGTCATGTTCTTCTGGTTCAGCTGGGGACAGAGTAGACACATTCCTGCTGTGAAGCTCAGTGCATCACCCTCCCAACTATCTCTGTTACAGAAAAAAGGAGCCCTTGGCCCAGTGGGCTCCTTTCGTCAGGAGCTTGTATGTCAATACTCCTGTCAGAGGCCCGGGAGATGTGGGTGAGACGCTCCCTTGGCCCTTTCCAGTCTAGTTCCTACTCCCTAGAGAGGTCCGAAGAGGACAAGACACGGGGAATCAGCCATCAAGGGCCCTTCCAAACAGCCTCTGACAGTCCTCTTTCCAGCGCACAGGTTTCAGAGCAGATGTAGGCCTTGGCCCTAGAGTGCTAGACTCCTTTCCTAGCAAGGGCCTCTCCCCTACCAGAAGCAGGACTGTTTCTTGTGTGGGAGTTTGGCTGACAGGTGAGACCAACATCAGAATCCTGCCCTATTGCTCCTCCATGGCACCAGGGAGCATTCGTGAACCCACCTGGGTACCACAGCCTGTTCTACAGCAGGCAGAAAGCATTGGCCTGCTCTCAAGAGGCCAAAGAGAGGGAAGAAAAAGTGTGTGCAGCAGCCTCCAGAAGGCATGGAGCAACATGCCTCTTTTCCTTTTCTATGTCTGGTCCCCCATACTTTAACTAAAAGAAAAGATCTATGTGGCAGCTTCCTAATTAGTAAATTAGGAAAACTCCCTATGCGGCTAATAAACAATCACCCAATTAATAACTCCTCATCTGCTGAAAGGCTGCTCTTACAGATTCACATTTGGGTAGTCTGCTCATGGCTGTTTTTCCTCTAGTTCAGCAGGAGGCAAAACGAGACACTCACACTGAGCCTTGGAGAGAGGCTTCCTCCTGCATAACCCTTCTGAGGTGCATGAGTGAAGTGAAGAGGGCCAAGCACACCCTTTCTCCCTTATGAGCAAGTTCTATAACTGAATTTCCTCTCAGCGCAGAGCACCGGTCGTGCAGAAGGCCAGCAGTCATTCCACGGTTATCACCATTTGATATGGTGATGCCTTATGCAATTACCCTTTGAACCTGGAGAGGCTGCTCTTATGAGGGAGCTGCTCTGCCTGAGGCCCTCTCTCATTCAGCCTTCTNCCCTTATGAGCAAGTTCTATAACTGAATTTCCTCTCAGCGCAGAGCACCGGTCGTGCAGAAGGCCAGCAGTCATTCCACGGTTATCACCATTTGATATGGTGATGCCTTATGCAATTACCCTTTGAACCTGGAGAGGCTGCTCTTATGAGGGAGCTGCTCTGCCTGAGGCCCTCTCTCATTCAGCCTTCTGAGGGACCATGCTGATTAGGAGATGTCCTAACCCTCTAGTGGAGATAGGAAATCACAGTTCTAGTCTGGCCCCAGGAAGCAGTCTGGAAAATGTAACCAAGTCTCCTGGGAGATAAGATAATAGCACCTCATACCATTCATTCATTCCACAGCTTTGACAAAAGAAGAGAAGGGCAAGGGCCTCGTCGTGTGGTGTGTAGGACATGTTGCTGCTGCTAAGTCACTTCAGTCGTGTCCGACTCTGTGAGACTCCACAGACGGCAGCCCAGCAGGCTCCTCCGTCCCTGGGATTCTCCAGGCAAGAACACTGGAGTGGGTTGCCATTTCCTTCTCCAATGCATGAAAGTGAAAAGTGAAAGTGAAGTCGCTCAATTATGTCCGACTTGTAGTGACCCCATGGACTGCAGCCTACCAGGCTCCTCTGCCCATGGGGTTTTCCAGGCAAGAGTACTGGAGTGGGCTGCCAACACGTTAGGTGCTCAATAAATGACTGTCTGGAATACCGTTAGTTATCTGGGTCAATTCTTCACTTCTGCAAAGTTACTGAGCAGTTACTTGCCAGTGCTATGAGAATAAGTATTTTAGAACTTTCTTAGTTTGTTCCCTCTAAAAACAAGCAGCAAGAAAATATGGGAGATTTGTGGCTGATTCACGTTTTGTACAGCAGAAACCATCACAACACTGTAAAGCAATTATATTCCAATTAAAAATAAATTAAGAAAAAGAAAATATGGAAAAGCATTGATTTGCTTAAGGCTGGATCTAATATACTCCCTTTTGAGGGCTACACCAATTGCTTAACGCATTACAGAGGAAATTATTCACGAACAATCAAGTGCTAGTGGCCTAAGTCTGCCCGTGCAACTGAAACAAGGCATTGTGGGAAAAGGCAAAACGCACGGCTGAGGCAGGCAGGTGACAGTAATGAGAAGTGAGTAGGATGGTCTGCAGGAACCAGCACCTCAGAGACTGGAGCAAACTCTGGTACAAGGCTGACAGTACTATGCTTCCCACTGAATGGGTCCAAGCCCTGGCTGTGGCCACACAGGACAGACAGACACTGCTGTGCTTACCACCACATGTTCGATGTGATTTGGACACATCCACCTGCCCAGGGGCATGGCAGTGAGTGGGGGCTCGAGGCAGTCCATGTGGAACAGGAGGGGGCAATAGTCACACTGGATGAGAGGGGCCACGCGACAACTCCTGCAAGAGAGATGTAGGCCATTAATATGGCAAGGTGAGAGAATTCACACGAAATCTTCCTTAATCCTAGCCGTGTTCTTCCACTCTCCTCCCCAGTAATTCATTCAATTCACCATTAGGAAGATGGATGAAGCTGGGACCCACCACTGGGCTTCTCATCACTCTTCTAAGAGGAATGCAGAGAAGTGAATGCTCATTTGGAGTAGAGCTAAAGTGGCTGTTGGAGTAGGAATGATCAACGCTCAGTACCTACTGGGGAAGACCGCCAACCCTGCTCTGATCTTTCTACTCCTTAACAGAAACTAATTACCTCAGTTTAGAAAAAAAATCACTAGCAACTTTTCCAGAGTCTCACACTACAAGAGGAAAAGATTTCTCTGCCACATTAAGCACTCAGCAAAACTGACAACCAGAGAGCGCTGTACTGTGAAAATGCTTTTGCTATGTACTCATGTAAGCGCAGTTTGAGGGAGGGCGTGTAAGCAAATACCAGTTATGATTTGTACCTACGATACCCCAGCAGTCCTGATACTTCAGAAGTCCTGAAGTTGCACTGGAGCCGCAGTGTGGGTCTGGCTCCTGTGGAACATTTCTCGTTGAGAGCTATTTTCTCTTGCTATCCTGCCTTTCTCATACACCCAAGCCAGCAAGTCCAGCTTCAGTAACTGAGGCAGCTGGTTCCTGTCACTGTGGAGATCTTATTTGAAGGAAACCAGTGTCCGGGGAAGCTACAACTGGGGCAGCCTAGAGGCTTTTGGAAGTCATCCAGTGTGATGCATGCCAGCTAGGATGGATACTTGTACTACTTTAAAATTCATCTTTAGCGCTTCAAAAATTATTAGCCTTTCTCAGGGATGTGTGTCTTGGCTGGCCAGAGTTCTTCCTGCTAGCTAGTCTAAATATCCCATGCTTCATTTTAAGTCCAACTCCTCTCACTTAAGCCTCTATCAACATGGTTTACGGTACTTCTGCACCGTGACTGTTCAAGGATTTCTTTTCTAGAACACCCCAGGCTCTGGTCAATTAGTCACTCAGTCTCTTTGTACTCATACCACCAGATTACGGGTTACCTCTATTTAACATTCGTGGTTTGGAAGAGGTGATAAAAGAGAGAAGAAACACTTGCTGAATATGAGGACGAGCCCTCTGCTAGGGAGAAAAATACCTGTTACATGTGAAGCAGACTTTGACCGGTAAGGGAACAAGACCATTGTGATCTAACTCATGCTGTGTTTTCTTAACGTTTTTCCCTGTGGTTTCCTCCTTTCTTCTCCTCTTGCTGGAACCTGGAAGAGAAATTGGTGGTGCTGAACGTTCTCTGGAGGCAGAGCTCCTAGTCTGGGGTATGGAAACAAAAGTAAGTCAGAGGAACAAATGTCAGTACAAGCATGTGCCATGGCCTGGACACAGATCTCTTTCTGAGGGGCCTCCCTATCCCGGGCTCGTTTTCAGTGAGAAAAAGGAAAAGCAGGAGAAGGGAGACGTAAGTCAGAACCATGATCACGAGTTCCTTGTTCTGTGACAGAAATACATCCTCAGTGTTTTGCAAACATCAAGTGGTCAGCAGCCTAGGTTAGATCCTGGCAAGTTAAGAAACACAAAGACCCAGGTCAAATGGTCAACAAATTCTGCGGAGGTGCCCGAGGAAAAGACTGCAATTTTACTTCATTTTAACAGAAAGCAGAAAAGCTACGATTCTGTATGCATCCTACTGACCAGCATGCTTCCTATGCCTGCTGATTTCACTTTCTATGGAAGAAGAAAATAAGATTTATTTTCTTTCTTGTTTTTTGTTATCAAGAAGCCATGACTTAATTAAAAAAAATTTTTTTTAAAGGGAATGGAGGACAATTTATAATATCCATCAAGACTGTAAGTGCATAGTTGCATAGTTTTGACTCAGCAATTCTAATATTAGTAATTTATCCTCCATACACTCACTTGTATACAGTGATATACTTACAAAATTACTTGTTGAAGCACCATTTGTTGTTCCTAACAAACGATTAGGAACAACCAGGATGTCCATTAATAGGAAATTAGTTTATATAATGTGTTATTATGCGACCATTAAAAAAAACTGAGGAATGTCAACACTAATATAGAAAGATGTATGTAAGTATGCTATTTAAGGGGAAAATGATAAACATCTGTATTGGCTTCTAAGAGATACATAAGAACCAAACAGTGGTTATCTATGAGAGGAAGGAAGGTGGAAACCGGGCAACGGCGGACAGGGGCAGGTAGGAAATGTTTTATTGAAATTCTTACATTTTTTGAGTTTTGAACTATGTGTATGTATTCCACACCGCCCCCCACCCCCATTTAAAGTGATACTGGGAAGGGTGGAAATTAGAAAATTGAGTAAGCATGTGAGCCTTCAAAGATCCTTCCACAAACCAAAACAGGAACTTGAGACAGTGGCTGCCCAGACAGCAGCCCCCCAGGCTGCACAGCCTCCCGGGTAGATGGCAGCCCCTGTGGAAGCGGGCTGGGGGGTAAGGCGGTCTGGCTGACCTGGCAGTGCAGTGGTGCACGTCAGCTCATTGGGCAGCTGGAACTGGGTGGGGTTCCGCTCCATGGCGGCAGCGATCAGCAGCTCAAAGGGCCGCCTCAGCTGGGGCTGCACGGAGTCCGGCTCTGTGGCCACTGGCTCCTCGTCCACATCAATGATGTCCTCGTCGACGTCATTCTGCTCAGAGGTGGGGGTCTCCGTGCTGGCGTTGGATGTGGGTGTGCCAGGTCGGCTGGCTCTTCTTTCCAGGATCCGGGCATGGGCAATGGCCTTGAGTTCAGTTTTGCTAGCTGATCTGTCCAACAAGTCAGTGTCACTGCTGGGGGATGTAGTCCGTTTGCCAGATTTGTCCACCAGTCCATTGACATGGCCCAGCTCCTTCTTCTGCTCTCGTTTCTGTGCAAGTGAACAGGCGGGCCCATCACATAGAGTATCACAAAACAGAAAGCGATGGATGCTATGAGTCCTGCTAGACCACTCACCAAAACCGTGAAGGTCTCTCAATATTACAGACTCACCCACCTGTGGACTTGGAACACTGGTCTGTGAAAGCTGACCAAACTATGGCTGAACTAAACTACAGCTGGCAAAACCACTGGGGCAGGCAATCAGAAAGTACCAAAGTTAGAAACAAACCACACATCATATGGTACACAGTGTTTCCACACAAGGTGGGGGTAAAGGGATTAAAAAGTTAACGCAGTGAGAATAAACTCAGACTAAGTGAGAACAACTCGGAATCAAGGACAGAGAACACTGCTGTTTGCCTTGGGAGTGTCCTGAAGTGTTAAGAACTTTGCTCAGAATTTAAAAAAGTCTGTAAAAGCAGAGGTAGAAAGTAAAATGGGCAAGCCGAACTCCCCATCTAGGGATGGTGGGTGCTGGCTTGTAAGGCAACCACAACAAGGTGGAAGGGTGGTGTGTGGAGCAGAGTGACTCAGCAATCANAGTGTTAAGAACTTTGCTCAGAATTTAAAAAAGTCTGTAAAAGCAGAGGTAGAAAGTAAAATGGGCAAGCCGAACTCCCCATCTAGGGATGGTGGGTGCTGGCTTGTAAGGCAACCACAACAAGGTGGAAGGGTGGTGTGTGGAGCAGAGTGACTCAGCAATCATGGTGTCCAAGAATGGTGGCTTTCATGTCTCCAGTTTAACTAGAACTCTGAAAATGACACTTTTTGAATGGAAAGGTGGGGACAGGGAAAAGACTAAGTGCACAGAGTAGGACTGAATGACTGACAATACATTTCCTCCAAGGGTCCGGGCAGAGTGAAGGTTTAGCACTGGGGTCCAGTCAGGAGACCTGGGATCTTGTCCCAGTTCTGCCACTGATTCCCTATGACCTTAGGTGATTCCGGCTGGAGGGAAGGAATTCCTCTAGTGAGGAATAGTGAGACTAGTAAAACCTTTCTCCTCCTCCTCTCAGGGATTTGGTTGTGACAAAAAGCTTCGGATACATGAAAGGGATGGCTCTGAGATGGGGGGAAGATCTAGCCTCCACTAGGAGTGAGACCTGAACATGAGAGGTTGGTGAGGTCCACAGGAGGCCATTTCAACCCCCTTCACTGTAACTAAGGTAGGCCAGAGGGCTGGGAGGTGGTGGTGGTGCAAAAGGCAGATATGGCATGGGTAGACACAGAGGTCCACTGGAAAGCAGGGAGTGGCATTTTGGGAAAAGCACACTATGCAGAAAAAGGCATACTATAGTATAATCCCCCGCAAGTAGTTCTGTTTAAATTGTTGAAGAAGTAATAGAGCTTGGAGTCAGAAAGTTTGGGGTTCAAAACTTGGTTTGGTCAATTCTTTTGAGTACTTGGGTAAGTTCTACAATTGTGAACCTCAGTTTCTTCCTTTTAAAAATGGAGATAATAGCACCAGCACTCATAGTGGGCTGTATGGATTAAATGAAACACATGTAGAACAGCCAGCTAAGATGAGCGCCAAAACAATGTTAGCTCCTCTTCTTCACTCCCTTTTCCTGGCTTCGTCTCTTCTGCCACAGTAGCGCCCAACCCTGTCCAGTTCAGTTTCTTTGAGTGGCAATTTTCTGAACGGCCTCTTGGCTGACAGATGTTTCTAACTAGCCCCACTCTAATCTAGCTGGGGTCACACAGGCAGAGATCCTGGGAGCAGGACAAGCTGGAGGACACCTGCTTTGTGGATATCAAGAGAAATGAAACCACTGCTCTGGTAGGGTGGCTGACTTGGCCTTGGCTTACTTTTTAATAGGAACTCTATGCACACATTGAAACAGTGTCTGCCTAATTGTTAACTTTCTTCTTAAAGGCTAAAAACTGTTACACACATAAACCACAATCTCTGAATCATCTCACCCTGTTTCCGCAACAAAGGAAGTCATCATTCATTGTGACATCATGTTGAGGGGCCAGGAAAAGATGTGATGTCACAACAAAGGACAGTTGCTTGATGTGTGATTAGTGCGGGGGTAGGGCAGCAAATGGTTTACAATTCACACACAAATTCTAATCCACAGTCTGTAATTTGAGGATTGGGTCTCGCTATCTGGGTGGAAGCACACTTACTTCCTTTTTTGACAAGAGAGCATTTAGCTTTTGAACCCCACAGAAGTTCTCAACATAGAAAGTTATGTTCTCAAAGCCAGTACTGAATTATCAAAGCTGAGGGAAGGGGAGCTGAAGAGAAGTTAGACAAGCTGGAGTCCAAGTGGGTCAAAGTGCTCTCCACCCACCACACGTGGCCAAGCCTCTGGTGACCAGTGACTTATTTGCCTTGAGGTGAGGGGAATACTTTTTCTCTCAAGCTGCAGGGGTAGCCTCCTCCTCCAGCCCCTTTCACCATGGATACAGCTGCCACTATGTTCAGGCCAGTTATCAAGAGGTCTACAAGGAGATCAGACTACCCCTGTCACTAGTGAATGAACATGTCTCAGTAAATTAACACACCTCTTCAGCCCATTTCAGCAGTCCATGTTTGGATTTTAGGCCCTATTGGATTGTAAACAGTCATCACAGGGCGTGTGAGGGTGATTGGGGCCAGAAGAGATAAGAAGGGACAAAAACGCCTACAGGGCCAGACCGCTGTGGCGCTCCATTATCAGCGGTCTGGATCTAGCATTTGGAGTGAAGCCTTCAGACAGCAGCATTCTTACCTTTCGGCGAACGGTGCACCGGTGGCACATCCACTCCCCAGGGGGCAACATCTCTTCGCTCAGTGGAGGGTTGCTGCGGAAAGACAAGCGCACGTCTAAGTGGCTCACCCACCAATGCCGTGGCACAACGCTGCATGGTGCTCAACTTGCATTCTGCAGTTAAACATCTCTTATCTTTCAAAATGCTTACTTGGCCCCATAAAAAAAACCCTAAGGAGTGAGCATCCCTTCCCANGGTTGCTGCGGAAAGACAAGCGCACGTCTAAGTGGCTCACCCACCAATGCCGTGGCACAACGCTGCATGGTGCTCAACTTGCATTCTGCAGTTAAACATCTCTTATCTTTCAAAATGCTTACTTGGCCCCATAAAAAAAACCCTAAGGAGTGAGCATCCCTTCCCATATCTTAGAAAGAAATGCCAAACCCAGAGCTATGAACACTGGACTGACAGGGAAAGATATAATGAACTGGTCTGGAGTATTGAAGAGTCATTCTCAAACTCTGCACCATGCTAATAAAATCACGGGGTGAGAGGTTCTCCACTGCCTTTTCAAAGTCAGCTAGTGGAAGTCCACGATCTTCCACCTGCTGTTCAAAGCCGTCTGTCACACGGTCCCCTTCCATCTTCCCAGGCCCCTTTTGGGAACTTTTCCCCCTAGTTAAACTGAAGACTTGCTATTTCTTCCTCTAAAATTCTTCCCCCTGAAAGCTATACCTATCAAAACCCTATTCACCCGGCAGGGCCTGCCTCAATCAGCCTATAGTAGATGAAAGATGGCTACAAATTCTCTGCTACCCTTCCACCCAGAAGCAGTCCATTTCCTTCCTCTGGAATTGCCTTGTCTTTTTCTGACCACACCTCGTGGCTTGCAGGATCCCAGTTCCCCAACTAGGGCAGGGATTGAATCCATGCCCTCAACAGTAAAAGCGTGGAGTCCTAACCACTGGATCACTGAGGCATTCTCTTTTGTGACTTGTTCTGACCAACAGAATGCAGCAGAGGTGACAATGTAGGAACTTCCATGGCTGGGTCTGAAGAGCCCTACAGATTTCATTTTTACACGCTTGGAATATTCCATCTCAGAGCCTTGCTCTCATGCTAAGAGGTCAAACAGAGAAGACTTCAGGCACTCCAATCAGCGCCAAGTCAACAGCCAGCACCGACTATTGCTACATGACTGAGTCATCCTGTATCATGCCAACTCAGCTCAGCCTCCAAATAACCGCAGTCCCAGATAACAACTGAACAGAAAAACCACCCAGCTGAGCCTGGTCAACATGCAGATTTGTGAGAGATAATAACTAGGTTCTGTTTTAAGCCACTGAGTTTCGGAGTAGTTTGTTACCAGTGATAGGTAACTGAGCACACAACTCCTCCACGCACTCTTCCCAGACTACTCAGACATCCTTCTTATGCCTTCTCTTGTGTGACAATGCTCTTACTTCTTTTATCAGAGGAATCAAGACAAGGACTGGATCTCCTTTCCTCTTTGTGCCTTTACAATAGAGAGGCTGTATAAACAGTGGTCACTCAGTAAGTCAATACTGAATCAAAATTATAGCTGTGGAGGGCTAGTCTTACTGGTTCTCCAGATCATTGATTTCCATTAAGGTTTATAAGAATCATATGAAACTTTATTAAATTCTTAGGAGGGTCACATTTATCATGTCTCTATAGCAATGGTTCCCAAAGTGTGGTCTCCAGACAAGCAGCATCAGCATCATCTGGGAACATACTAGAAATAAAAATTCTGTCCAAAAAGATACATGCTTCCCAATGTTCACAGCAGTGCTATCTACCATAACCAAGATATAGAAGCAACCTAAATGTTCATTGACAGATGAATGTGTAAGATATGGTATACATATACAGTGGAATATTACTCAGCCATAAAAAACAATGAAACACCACTTGCAGCTCAGTGAAGTCAGTCAGAGAAATTGTCATTTATCACTTATATGTGGAATCTAACCCCACTCCAGTACTCTTGCCTGGAAATTCCCATGGACGGAGGAGCCTGGTAGGCTGCAGTCCATGGGGTTGCTGAGAGTTGGACATGACTAAGTGACTTCACTTTCATGTTTCACTTTCATGCACTGGAGAAGGAAATGGTAACCCACTCCCATATTCTTGCCTGGAGAATCCCAGGGACGGGGGAGCCTGGTGGGCTGCCAACTATGGGGTCGCACAGAGTCGGACATGACTGAAGCGACTTAGCAGCAGCAGTAGCAGCAACTTACTTAGAAAAAATACTTGCAGACATAGCAAATTTATGGTTACCAAAGGGGATAGCAGTGGAGGAGGGCAGGGTGGGGGGAAGATAAATTAAGATTTTGTGATTAACATACATACACTGCTAAATATAAAGTAGGTAAACAGCAAGGACCTACTGTATAGTGATGGGAAGTATACTCAGTATCTTGCAATAACCTATAATGAAAAAGAACCTGTGTGTGTGTGTATGTATGTAACTGAATCACTTTGCATACACTTGAAACACAACATTGTAAACTGATTATAATTCAATTAAAAAAACTAAGAAGAAATACACATTCTGAGCCCTTACTCCAGGTCTACTAAATTAGAAATTCTGAGACAGCCTCAGCAATGTGTGTTTAACAAGCTCTCCAGGTGATTCTGCTCAACACCCAAGTTTGAAAACCACTGCTACACAGAACAAGGTTACATTTATGCTTAAGAAATTCCTACATTTGGCTCCTGGGATTCACCAACTTAGAATAGTGTGGAGGACATTTTTTTAATAATATATGAAAAATGCTAAAAACAAATTATTAAATATATATATAGGCTATGGATATATAAGGACTCTTCCTTAAGTCCTAGGCCTTAATGCTAGGCTGCTTTACCCTTTCTACTTAAAAAGCACTTAGCTTGACAAATTTTCCTAGCTCCTGCTTTGTCAACACATCCCTGGAGCCCTAAGCATACATGTCAGGATGTCCACCAAGCCCTCACAGCTCATTGCTTCCCATTCAGTTTCCCTGGTGGAATCTCAGGAGGATCCTTACCAGGAAGCAGAAAAAAGGAGGCACACTGACCTACTGGGACAGGCTTTTGAGCCCTAGAGGACCACATGTGAATGTCACCTGTAAAGTCTCCCCTAGTTCTCTCCAGTGTATTTCCTCACAGGCCATATCCAAACTAATGAAATGCATGTGTGTAATTTGCAAAGGCCTACAGACTCTGCTATGCTTCAGCAGCTGTCATATTAAAATTAACCCTGAAAGGGCTGTCATTTCTGATTCTGTTTTTTATCATTTCTTTTCATCTGCCTACTGGCTTTGTGTTTTGTATCAAGATAACCTACACCAAACATGTAAAGCAGGCAAGGGTGAGGCAAGGTGGCAGTGGCTTAGATTTTTTTTACCAAGATGTGAATGCCCTGCTGGATGCTCTTCCTGCCTTCCTCAATCTATGTCTAACCCTGCTGGCAAAATAATTCTGCCACAATTCTGATCATGTCAGTCTCCTAATTAGAAGCCCTTCCATATCGCCCTCCAACCAAAAGGATAAAGTTCAAGCTCCTCAGTACTGCAGGCCAGGAATCTGCTCCTTCCCCAGCTCCATTAGTCTGGTGGCTCCCTACACAGCCCACATTGTTTCTCAACCCTGTGTCTCGCTCTGCTCATGCCAGAGCTGCTACCCACAACCACAAAAGCTGAGCCTCCCTCCAATTCTTTATCTGGTGAACTCCTTATCTTCTGGAGCTCATGTCAGGCATCATCTCCAGGAAGTCTCCTCTGACAGCCCGCGATCCTCTATGGCACTTCTGGGCCACACTATATACTGAACTCTCAAGGACCCGAATCCTGCTCTCTGCCTTATTTACCTTCGTATTACCATACTCTGCATAATGTCTGGCACACAGCAGGTACACAATAAAGCTTTAAAGAACTGGGGAACACAAAATGAATGGGCTTCTAAGAGTGAATGTAGCTACCCCCTGGCCAAAGTCAGGAGATGAGATGAAGCAATGTGGTTGGGTAGATACTTATTTTGGTAGTTAAATCACACGTGAAATAACTTATATTTTCTGTCACAAAACAATAAGAAGATATAAGAATCAAAGTCCATACCTGCAAGCCTAAACTTCATACAGAAACATCCTACTTAAATCCTCTTTAAACAATTTGACTTACCTTTCTTAACACAGGGGTAAAATGCTTAAAATCCATACTAAGCAGCTCTCAAAAGTCGCTCCTGGTTTGCTTCTAAAGGATCACTTTTAGAGATATCATGCTTAAGAACATTTCTCAGAATCCTAGATTATGGCCACGGGCTCCCCTTGTCTGCCCTTCAGTGTGGGACGAGGGCTGCGAGTTTAGGGAGTCATGCAGGAAAGTCATAGTGTTGTCTCCAGGATGAATATAGACATTTTAAAAAGTGAGGGCTTGCTTTCTTAGAGACAGAACATGCATCTTGAAATAAATTTGAAAATATGGTATCTCGAGAAAGCTGTAATATCTGAGATGGGATGAATAGGGAAGGAAGGTCTATGTTTCTCGAAAATGACCATCACAATCGTGGCTGGAAAACAGGAATCACCCACTAAGCTTTCTCATGATGATGAGTCTTTCCTCTTTGCTTTGAGCAATTCCCTTCAAGTTATTTGGAAGGGAGTTTTTATAAAAAGCTTTTTTTTTTTTTTAGCCATGCCACATGGCATGTAGGATCTTTAGCTCCCTGACCGGGGATTGAATAAGCGCCCTCTACACTGGAAATGTGGAATCTTAACCACCGGACAGCAAGGGAAGTCATTAGAAGGCAGTTTTTCAACTCTGACATCTACACAAAGATTCATGAAATGGCTCAAGGAAAGACAGGCTGTCACTGGGGTAGGGTAATGGGCTTAGAAACTAGTTCTGAAGATGCTGTTTTGCAAGCAGACTAGTTTTGTTCTATATCAGAAACAGTGCCAAAAGAGAAAGAATTCCAGGGAGAAAGGAGATTCTGCAGCCTCGGGGTTGCTCACATACATATCCTAGGACTCATCCACCTTAAAGCTCCTGCCCTCATTAGAACAGTGTTCTCACAAAATAAGCGTGCAGCTTTGAAACAATTATATGCATGCCAGAGTCTTTAAATCATAATACGCCTGTCGAGAAGAACATGGTTCCATCCCAGCTCCCTCTCAATCCTGTATATCAATGAAGACAGGGCGCTGAAGGCCATCCTCTACAGAAGGAAATGATTAAAAGTTAAAGTCAGGTAATGCTGAAATTATCAAAGTTTCTGCTGCTCAGCAGTAAAAACCGTAAAAACACTACCGTGAGCCAGTGCCGCTCGTAAAGACATCAATGTGCTTCCTAATCACTACGCTTAGAAACAGCAGAGTGCTAATCTCATTTTACATCTACTGTATTACGGTTCACAAAGTGTTTTCACAGATGCTCTTATTTGATCTTCACCATCAAACTGTGAAAATTCTTACTCCCATCATACAGGTATCTCCAAACTCATTTGTCTAAAGTTATGGAGTCAGAAAGCAGCAGAATGAGAACCAAAATTGGCTTCCTGGTTCTTCCAAATCTTGAGCCCAATCTGTTTTTAAAGAACCTTTGCGAATTCTCTTATTTCTGGGGAATACAACGGAATATCCAGCATGGTAACTTCCTCAACCACAAGGTCAAGCATTTCCCTCTCCATTAATCTTCATTTATTGAGTTCCCACTGCTTCCTAACTAATGCCACACTGGAGGTACCATGCTGGAGGAAGGACACAAAGCAAACCAGTTATGACCTACCCCGTCAAGAAACTCAGACTCTAGGGAGAGAAGACCAGAGTCATCCATCTACTCAAGTATTTACTGGACACCATGTTACGCTTCCCAGGCAGTGCAGTGATAAGAATCCACCTGCCAATGCAGACGACACATGTTCCATCCCTGGGTCGGGAAGATCCCCTGAAGGAGGAAATGACAACCCACTCCAGTATTCTTGCCTGGAAAATTCCATGGACAGAGGAGCTAGGTGGGCTACATACAGTTCATGGGGTTGCAAAGAGTTGGACATGACTGAACTCTCTCTCACACACCGCCCCCCCACCCACGTTATGCTAAGTAATGTACGAAGTGGCAAGACTTCAGAAACGGTCCTTGCTCTCAGGGATCACAGTCGAGAGGCAACATGAAAAGGACAGATGGTACTGAGACCACAAACAGTCAACTACAAACTGCTTCTTGGCATATGGACCTATGTAAGACTCAACTATTCATGGATCCCAGACAAGCCAGAGCCTCAGCAGTTTGGTCCTTTGGTACCTGAAGGTGACAGCGGCCCCTCCCTGATTCTTTCTACATCTCAACAACTGCTATTCAGCGAATGGTAATTAAGTCAGTGAGCTTCCAGAGGTGACGGAGTTAAGGATCTTGAGGTGTTCATGAGGAGACTAGTTTTATTTATTTTATTTTATTTTATTTTTTGGCCATGCCAGGGATCATGTGGGATCTTAGTTTCCTGACCAGGGATTGAACTCATGCCCCCTGAAATGGGAGCACAGAGTCTTAACCACTGGACTGCCTGGGAAGTCCCGAGACTATAGTTTTAGAAGAAGGTGTGTTTCAGTATTGTGACAACCTACCTGATAAAGGAAGATTCTGGGAGTGGAAATATTTCCCTGGGAACAGAGACTGAAGTCCACCAAGCATACAGTGGTCCACCAACCACTTTTAGGTTCCTTCTGAGAACTAAGTCCTGGAAAGAAAGGTGAGCCCTGGAAAAGTCATGTTCTGTACATGAGCTGGCTTGTCTTAGAAAACTGACAGCCCTTTAGACAACAGGCCAAGGATATTTATTTTATTTTCCGGCTTCAAAGAATATGGCCCGCAGTGCTAGAAGACAGGTCCCTTCTCCCCAGGACAGAAGGGTGTCCCGGGAGCATGGCGCTCTTACAGAATATCTTCCCATCTTCACGGCTATGGATGTTTCCTTCCAGATCATTTGTTAAAAAGCAATTACTGCAATTACTGGCCAGAGAGCGACTGTTCACTGCTCCTCACCTTGCTATTTATTTTAACCACTACCCAATCTTGAAGACATTATAAGCTATAAAATACTTCACAACAATGGAGCTTTAAATCTTCAGAGATTGCACAACTGAAGGATACAGATCTCACAGAGTAAGCCCTGTGAAGCCTGAGAGGGCCTATAAACTGTTAACAGTAACGTCTGCACACAAACCAATTAAAAAGCTGGTCAAAGAGGGTTCCCTGGCAGTCCAGTGGCTAAAAATCCGCCATGCAATGTAGGGGGCACCAGTTTGATCCCTGGTCTGGGAAAACTAAGCCTGTGTGCTACAACTGCTGAATCCCACGTGCCTGGAGCCCGGGCTCTGCAACAAGAAAAGCTACCACAGTGAGAAGCCTGTGCACTGCAACTAGGGGAAGCCCATGTGCAACAACGAAGACCCAACAGAGCCAAAAATTTAAAAAAAAAAAAAAATCTTCTCAAAGACATTAATTATTTCAAGCGAAAATTCCTAAACCTCTGCTGCAGGACTGTAGCATCTAAACTCCCACAAACAAATCAAATGATGTGCCTCTGTTGCTGAAGAGGGTGTTTAGATTGGTCTTTTGAGAAAACCAGACATACACCCCTCAGCTAACTGTAATGCCTGCGCTGGGTCAAAGATTCAGAGTCCAGAGCCAGATGATCCCAACTTACAGCTAAAAGATGGAAGAAGCCTGGTTTTAATTTAGAATGTCTCTTTCATTCACTAATGAGGCAGCAGCTCACCACTGCAGGTGGAAGATGTTGGTAGTTGTCATGGTTCTTGGCTCTCTAATTAAGAGGTTCTATTTCAAGTCATATACCAGTGCGGTTGATCCCAGTCTAACCTCACTCATCTCCCTCGCCTATTAATACATGTGAACCTGCCCAACATTAACATTTACTTCAGATTTAGTCGCTACCAGCGGGACCTGTTGCTCCATAGCTCTGTGCTAATTATCCATCCAGCACAAGCAGTTTTTCAATATAGAACTGGAAGGGAGAGGGGGAGGGGATCGAGAGAACAAAGGGAGGAGGGGAGAGGTGAAGGGAGACAGGGAAGCAGAAAGACTGCCTTTTATTTCAGAGATCTCTTGTATCACAACATGCAGATAAAAATGGTATCGGGCTCTGGATTTTTTTTTTTTTAATATGTTGTTTCTGATATATGGCTTGCAAATGTCCATCCCGCTAAGTGACACTGATATTTTAAAACTTGAACCAAAGGCAGTCGGAGAGACATGAGAATATCACCCAACCAAATTAAAAGCTTTGGTGTCTGTCTTAAGACAAAAGGAAGCAGGTGGACGAAGAAATACTTAAAGAACACACTCCGTTTTCTCTCTCTGGACTGACAAAATATTCTATGTAATACACATAGGAACACTGCTCAAACAGCCTTTCTGTACACAATACACCAACAGCCTTCCACTCGGTTCTCTTCTAAAAGAGGTCAGTTAAATGAACTGGTTAGGGTCCCTCCTGTCAGAACCCATCATTCTCCAAGAATAAGCTCTCCAGCCCCACAAATGGTCATTTCAGTTGAAATAAAATATCAGACTAAGAAAGATTTCACTGCCTACAGCCCCCTTCCCCATCATCTGTATGTCCCCTCCCCTTTTTGGGGTGGTGGTGGTGGAGGGTGTTCAGCTAGCAAACAAAAGCACCGAGCGGTTCTGATTTTTAATTTCACAGTTCACGGGTCTCATCCATCCATGTGAAGTCCACTACCAGATAAAAATCCTGCATTTATATTTAACGGCATTGTGCAAGACCGACTGCTGAAGACAATACACGCTCAGAACAGTCCTCCTCTCTCTGACCGGCCTGCTGCTCTTGGCCAGCTCAGGAGATGTGTCGGCACTAGTCAAAACGGGATCGCTGACAGGACCACAGCCGTGTCTCAGCCTCCCAGCAGCCATCTTGATCTCCAAAGGCATCTACCCGCATAGAAAACAAGCCTTTTATAAACTGAAATCAGTTTCTGTCCTGGAAAAGCTAAGAGGTGACGGTTCAAGTTTAATTTTAAAACACCTGTTTAAATTAAAAGCTGTACTAATCATTCCTCAATTTACTGGTCTGTGTTTTGAAGGCACAAAACTTAATGAAATTTAAATGTCAGAAGAAATAGTAAGCTTCCCCTGGACACTTGTGTGGGCATTAGCTTTTCCCTTCACGGATGGCCTACCTTTCAAAGGCAGGCAAGATGGCCGCACTGAAGGCTACTAGAGACGAAGTGAAGAGAAAGTTCATGGGGTCCCTGAACCTTAATTTCTTCCTCTCCTTTATCCCAGCTACTGACTCAAATACAGCTAATGCCGCGAAGTACATAAAAAGTACACGCACTGCTGGTTTTTTCATGCAGGGCCTCAGTGGCTGTGTTAACAAGGAGGCCAATGCAGTGCCAGACCATTACAAATGCCCCATTGAGAAACTTAGCTAGTTGCGTCACTTCCACAGGCATATAATCCTTTCAAACTAGCTGACTGTGCCCCCCAATTTTATTGCCTTCTATGTAGCGCTTCACTGGCCATCCCCCCAGTGAAGGGCACCTGGAGAAGAGGATTGCAAGTGGTGCAGGTTAAGGAGGAGGTGGGGCAGGCCTCCGACAGTTATGCCAGGTGTTTGCCTCTGCTAGCTTCTCTGCAAATCGAGCCCCCGTGCCACAGGACCTGATCTATCACTGGTGCGGCTGTTCCTGCAATCCTGGCTTCTCTACAATGGAAAATGAGCTGGCTGCAACCATTTTAAAAATGTGCTTCATTCATTCACCTAATGATGGATGCTGGAGTCCACTTGTTTTAGAGAAGAGTTGATATTCTGGCCTCAACAGTCACTTTTTAATAGTCTCAGGGAACATTCCATGGGAAAGTAGAACAATTTTAACTGTGTATTCCATAAACGTCTCCGAGGTACGGAAACCTGGGTACTGTTTTGTGGTCAAATTTCAGTGGACGACCAAGAGTAAGGAAATAGCCAGGCCACACACTTCTTGTGAACACAGCTCAGGGAATCTGGAACAGTTCACATCTTACAGATAACAGGCCTAAAATTCTATAAAGTTTGGGAAAACTGAAAACAGTGTAACATCTTAGATGTAGGGAGACCAACTATTTGAAATTCAGCAATGTGGAGAGCAGGTTTCTACCCATGGCCCAGCTGCTCTTCCCCAAGAAGGATTTCTGCTTCATTTACTCTCCTCTGATAGGGTCTTCTTTAAAATAAAAAAGGGGGGGGGGGCAGGAGGCGGCATAAAGCTACCATTTGGGCCGAAACAGCACAGGACTTATTCCCCTCTTCTTTGACTCTGCCGCTCGCCCCTCCCCCAGTTTCACTTAGAAACCTCAAAGCTCCCCGCCTTGCCCGGCTGAAGTAATCTCCTGGGCACGCTGTCAGACTGTGCTGTCGTGGTTTGATGCCACAGCTAAGTGCTGACTTGGGCTTCTGAAGCCTTCCAGTTATACCCTTGGTGACCTATTTAGGAGCTAAACACACTTGTCAGAGACAGAGCTATGATTCTTCCTTTCTGCCCACTGTTCTCTCAGATGGTCCCCAACTGAAGAACAATCACCCTAAAGGCCTGAAAGTGTGCACACAAATGGTAAGACTTGTGGAAAGCTTGCATGCAGCAAGCATACAGGCCTTGGACAGGCGTTCTTTCCTGTGACTTAAATAACCAGCAGACATTTTTCTTATTTCAGTGCCACAAACTGCAGCCCAAAGTCAAAGATGTCTGATATCATGGAGTCAGGTGTCAGAATTACCTTGAGTTAGATGACTAAGTGTCATCTCTGCCAGGCAAAACTGAGAGGACTACCGAGGAGGGATAAAGCAAAGCAGATAATAAAGCAAAACAATGTCAATATCAGCATCAATAAAGGTCAAAATTAGTGACAGAATTCTCCCTACATTTAAGATGGTCTTTCATAAAAATGGTAAGCAACATCAAGGAAAGTTAAATATGGCCAGCCCAGGTAGAGGACTATGAAATATTACAAGTTTAGACACATTTAATGAGATTCACATAGTAAAATTTTCACAATGTATTTTGACCAATAATTGATTGTTGATGGAGAAAGTTCACCGTAGAGTTTCTCCCTAGTGTTTTCACTAGGAATCAGAACTCTGACAGTTAGTGAGCATGGAATTAAAAAGCTTCCAGCTCATTCCAGGAGCCCATGACTGGTAGAAAGAACAGGAGTAGCTCCACACTGCCTAAATTTGTAATGCAGAAACTTTTCTAAACTCACTCAAAGTTCCATGCATTTCATTAGCTTTTCTGCTCTGTTCTTTGCACAAATGCAGACAGGGGAACAAATACCCAGCATCCTTCTGAGGATCACAGCTGGATAAAAGCCTGTAAAATGTATTGGCGCTGCCTTGAATTTAACCTTGCTAACAATTCTGAGGTACCCCGACTCCTGCCTGGCCTGGAGGTACAGTGATGTCTTTGGCCTATGGATAAATTCAAATCCCACAGAATCCTCTCCTGTTTTGTGCTGTGCTGTATTCAGACGTGTCCAGCTCTTTGCGACCCCACGGACCGTAGCCCTCCAGGCTCCTCTGTCCATGGGACTTCCCAGGTGAGAACACTGGAGTGGGTTGCCATTTTCTTCTCTAGCCGATCTTCCCCACCCAAGGATCAAACCTCCATCTCTTGCATCTCCTGCACTGGCAGGCGGATTCTTTACCACTGAGCCACCTGGGAAGGCCCCGCTCCTGCTCATTTGAGTTTACTTCAAAAATAGCCTTAAAAGCAGTGAGAGAGACCAATGTTAGGTTCAGGCATTGACACTCTCTACCTCGTAACTAAGGCTTTTGTCCTTTCAAGACCGGGAAACATTTCCTAGGAGATACCCTGGATAATTTGTCAGAAAATAGGGGAAGGGCAAAGATTAAAAACACAAGCTACTAATACATAGGAAAGCAAACGTAATTAGGGAGAAAGGAACAGCCACTGTGTTTGTGTTAACAAAGGTACCATCCGCTTCGAAGAACCCAGACATCATTTCTGTTACCCAACCAGTGTTTATCTTTGCACCTCTTTCATTTGTGACACGACTAAGTATTATGCAACAGTGAGCAGAGATGGGTCAGTCTCTGGTTTTTAACTAGTTTAGTGAGCACTGAGTATAGGATTGCAAAAGGGAAAGGAGTGTAGTTCTTTGAACAAGTGAGTCAAGCTTTTCATTACTTAGAAAATGTCATCAATCTGCAAGGTATACCTGGAATTTGCTTACTGTGAATTCAACAAGAGCTGTGTGTTAACAGCCAAGCCCCTTTTCGCTGATGGGTCAAATCAACGATTTCTCCTTTTATCAGTGTCCAATACATCCCTCAGTGTCTTTTGCCTCCCATACAAAACTTCATCTTTAGAAAAAAGAACAAAAAAGACAAAAAAAAAAAAGACTTCATCTTTATTCTTATTTGTTGAGACTAGATTTAGAAAAAAATTAAGTCTTAAAGGATGAGGATTTGATATCTGGAAATGGCAGGCAGAAAAAGGAGTCACCTTCTTATTCTTCTGAATTGTTCTTGAGTCATGGGAAAGGCAGTCAGCTAGTGACCTGTGCATGCGGCCTGGGCACAGTGACAAATCTGCAACACCAAAGTGCCTTTCTAAAATTTGGTCTAGGACTTGCACTGAATACAATGTCCTCCTCTTGCAGGAAATTGGCAGAGGGACAGCTGTACTCCTGTCCTGTCTCTTGGGAGGCTAGCATTATGCAGAGGTGCTCTCAGAAGTGTCACTCATTGAATGGCAATGCAGCTGGCCCATGCTGCACTTCCTAGGGGCTTTAAGTCAAAGGAAGAGCAGTGGAGGGGGTAAGACAACCCCCCCCCCCCGCTCTAATTACTTAAAACTCTGGCACTTTAAAACTAGAATGCATTTCCAGGAGCCTGTGCTGCATTATCATAGTAAATGCCATCATAACCTCAACCAGAATTTTCTACCAGGTTGGCTTGCTTAGCTACACACCCAAGGAACTGTTGGGGGGTGGGACACGAAAGCTCAGAGATGGATTTTAAAACTCTTACCCAGAACCCAAAACAAACAACAATCAACTTCATCTATTTACTATTGTGCTAGCAACTTGTAGAAGAAAAAATATACCCGTTTCTGTTAAGAAGCAGGACACCTGCATTTCTAGGGTACAAAAAAAACACCCCTCCTGGTTTCTTTTATAACCTACATAAAACCTCCAAGCAAATGGTCTCTGCGTGCTGTCTCCCTGTTTACTGCTATCTGGGCTTAGATATAAAGATACATGTAAACAGGTGAGGAGTTCACTGCAAGGTTCAAACCAACTTTTTATTCTCGTTAACTGGCATCAAAAAGCTCACTAATTCATCTATAGTTATGTCTACCCCAAGGCTGTTACCTATCAAACTGAGGTGATTAAAATCTTCCTCCTTAAACCAGGGCCCTCCATGTATGAGAAGTGCCTGTACACAGAAATTTTGTATTGTGGCTGGTGGGAGACAGGTGGTAGATTTTTTTTTTTTACACATCCTTCATGGTAACTTCTAGCTTTACTTTTTTGCTAAGAGTGGTCACCCAAAAAGCTAAAATAGCAACATACCAAATCATTATAAGGTTCCCTCTACTGAGACACATCATCCTGAGTTCATGAAGAAAAATCCTTTACTTACTGTCTCAACATAGACAACATAGGCAAAGACATTAAAGTGTGCTTAAATCAACCATCTTTCACTAGGTAAGAGTAAAAATTAAAAAAGACGACGACAGGGGAAGTGAAAAGACAACCCACAGGATGAGAGAAAATACTCGCAAGTCATATATCTGACAAAGGACTTGTATCTAGAACACATAAAGAACTCTTACAACTCAATAATAAAAATACAAATAAAATCAGACAAAGGATCTGAATAGACATTTTTCCAAGAAAACATACAAATGATCAAGAAGCACACGAGAAGATGTTCAATATCGTCAGCCATCAGGCAAATGCAAATCAAAACCACAGTGAGATGGCATGTCATACCCAAAGGATGGCTTCAATCAAGAAGACAAGTAATAGCTACCACTAAAAAAGATGTAGCGAAACTGGAGTGCTCACACAGTGCTGATGGCAATGCAAAATGATTCAGCCACTTGGGAAAATAGTCTGCCAGTTCCTCACAGGTTAAATACAAGAGTTACCATATGACCCAGTGATTTTACTCCTGGGTATATACCCAAGAGAAATGAAAACAGATGTCCATGTGAACGCTTGCACTCAAGTAGCTATAGCATGATTATTCACAACAGCAAAAAGAAGAAATAACTCAAATATCCATCAATTGATGAATGGACTTAAAAAATATGGTGTGTGTGTATACATATATAAAATATGGTAGTCATACATAGAATCGTTTGCAGCCATAAAAAAGAATGAAGTACTCACAAATCTTAGAAGGATGAACCCCCAAAACTCACTGAGCTGTTTTGAGTACCACTTGTACTTCTACTCAAGAGCTTAATAAAAAACTGTTTCATGCAACACATAGTAGTGACTATTTAAATTCCTCTTCAGTTCAAATTAAATTAATTTGCCTTTATGATCTGGCTTTTAAAAAATTAGCTTGGAAACACACTTGATTAAGAATTTTATAAAGACCAAGATGAATCTCACCTCCAAGGTTAAAATGAAGACAGTACCTAAATATGACTTTTACACATTTAAACACGCTAAAAAACAAACATAAAAACCCCAATGCCACATAACTTATTTACAAAGGCCTCAAACAGTCCTAATGTATTAGTGGAGCCCATCTGTAAAGTACTTTGAGAGCCTTAAAGAACAGCACGAGATCGACATTTTGTGAGTAAAGAACTCATCCCAAGTATTATCCTCATATTTTTATTTACTTATTTTTTTATCCTTATATTTTATAAGAGTGTTTATCTGTTATCTTTCAACTACAGCACTCATTTCATTAGAATTGGCCCTTGAGCCCCACGTTAAGTTTACAAAACCTTTGGTAAAAATAAATGAAATAAATCTAAAAAAAAAAATAAAGTTCACAAAGCATGCACATTGAAATTGAGTTAAAAGTTAAATGTTAGTGGAACCTCGATGTCTGAGTGGATCACTTAAAAATGATACTACACATCCAGATTCCAACACAACACAGCAAATGCAAAAATAAATAAAATAAACATAAAATCAAATTAGGGTTGTTTTTTAAAGAAATCTTTTAGCCGCTCTGCACAGCATGTGGGATCTTAGTTCCCCCACCAGGGACTGAACCACATCCCCTGCAGGGGAAGTGATATTAAGCACTGGATCTCCAGGGATGTCCCAGGTTTGTTTACTGTTGAACCGTTTCACTATGAGGGGGCAGAAGAAAGGGAGTTCAGATGCTGTCATCTCCAGTTCTTCAGTGCCAGGCTTCTGAGCACTCACAATGTCAGAAACAAAAGATTTGTAAGATAACACTAAAATAAACGTATTTTAATTCACCACTTTCTTGATACTATTCTAACGACAACAAAAGCAGAAAAATCACCCCCTTAGAAGTTCGAACAGTATATAGGTTTTCTACAAGGCAGTTTTCTACTGTGTGTGAAACTTTTCTTGTTATGACTCACTGAAAATTAAATATGCAAAACTCCAAACTGAGCTTTAGTTTTGCCTGTGCACAGAGACCTTTTTACTCTCATTCTTCGAAAACCTCGTTTTGGATCTTCCTGCCAACACCAGAGAGAGGAAAGCTGGCCAACAATTCCAAATATAACATGCGGAGGCAAATGCTACAGAAATCTGTCTGACGGGAAGCGACCATGCTGAGGTCTGCGAGGGAGATGCACTTCTCAACCAGACTGTTCTGGTCTCTCAGACTGTCTGCAGCAAAATGCAATCAGAAGGAACTATTTAGGTTCCAGTCAGCCTCACTAGTGATGCCCTATGGTACTCACTTTGCTCCTGAGAACAAACCCATCCATCTCAAACAGAAAGATGGGTCAGCTGCAACTAGAGCTCTAAATTTTTTTTTTAAAGGCTAATTTTTAGGGACCAGTCCATGGAGATCAGTATTTTCAGAAAGCTCAACAATTATGATAAAGGTCAGGTTCACCAGGGAACACTTGAAAACATCTCTTCCTAGTTCTCTATGGGCAAATTTAGTAATCCTTACCCCGACTCTGAATAACTGATAAACCAGTTAAGCTTGGATAAAATGGATTACTCTATTACTTAAACAAATATGAAGACATCAGCTCCTCAAGTTCAATTCTTCAGTGAGTCCAAGATTCTGAGCACAGGACAATCCATTCCCTCATCCAGAAGGTTATCAGAGAAAACCCAGAAACAGGGCTCCTGGTCTAATTGGGAAGCAAAGTTCCTCATAAAGAGCACTGGCCCCTGAGAAAAGACAATTAAAAGAGCTTATTGGACCAGTCAATTCCTCCAGTAGGTTATCTTAGAAAAATCCCCTGTGGTTATGGCCATGCCACTAAGTCCAGCAGGTCAAGTTTGCTTAAAATCACTTCTGGAGCATTTCACTAGGTCCTGTTCACTGGGAGACAAGCTGGTCAGGCACCCCAGAGACTGAAAAAGGACTCGTCTCCCGGAGCTTTGAATGGAGACCCACAGCAGCATTGCGGTTACGACCTACAGAGTTTGCAAAACTCCATCTTCACTTTTGTACATTCTGTACAAGAGGAAAATCATCATTACTATGCTTATATAAACAATCCAGTCTTAGCCAATTAAAAAGGGGAGCAAGAGAGAACAGACACACCTCCTAACCTCACTCTCACATGACACAAATAAGTGATAATGGGACAAATTACCGAGCACAATCAAGAACCAAAAATTTCTGACACTATTAGCTGCTTGACCTAACTACTCGGGTTGAAACGGTTAAAGAAATACTTCTGAGCTAGAAAGAGTGTGGAGTAGGAAGCAGTAAAGTGGGATAAACCTCACTTGAAAGAAGGCTTCCTGCCTTTGTACCAGTATCTACAATGTTTTGTGATTTTTGTAACTACTAAGATACATCAGTGTTACATTCAGTACTGCCATCTTCAAAGAGGGAACTGGAGATGTGAAACAAGGGCTGTCTCATTTACTAGGATTCTCAAATCTCTGATTACCAGTTTCCATTCATGGTCTAAACAGTCAATGAAAAGCACAGTCTGAATCTCAAAAAGACAGAAGGAAAAGCATCTCCCTCTCTCCTACCAGCTAAAGTAGAACTGTTAATTGTTACAACTTGACAAGACTTGGACTCATCTAGTGCAAAGATTCAGGAGTTAGAGGTAAAATATTAACCCATCTTTTAAATCAAGGAGTCTACAATTCACTCTTAGTATGTATCAAACACAATCACAAAACAAACAAAAACAATAGGGAATAACTGATAAGCAACACAACACCACCCAGTACAAATCTCTTCTGTGTTCAACAACAGCACAGGAAATGTGACAGGAGATGGCTTACACCTTATAGGAAGCAAAGGCTAAAAACCACAGACCCTTCCTGCTGGCCTTAGTCACTAAGCAATAAAAATTTTAAAGCCATCAGCAAAGATCCCTCCAGGATAATCATTTTGTCCCTGCAACATTACAAGCCAAAATGGGGTGCTCTCCTGGGCAAAAGAATTTTGGGAATGGTAATGGGAGCTTTCTACAAAACTTCTGACCACAGACTTAATTTGCCCAGTATCACTCATCTGTCTAATAAACGTTCCCAAACCTGCAATTAGTACAAATACACAATAGGCACTATTTCACCAACCTAGGGGCGGAATGTGAATGGAACTGTGCAGACATCTTAAGGAAAACCTCACTTTATGGTTCTGCTTTTTTTATTTTAACAGAAGGTTAAAAATGGCAACCAAAACGGGTGGAAACAAACGCAACAGCCCCTCTTTTTCCCGCTCTCTCCCCAGCCATCTCCTCTCTCAAACATCTGCCTCAGTCAACTGTTGCTGAACAGAACAAGAGCCATCCGAACAAGAAGTGATCGGGGTCCCGGCGCAGATGTGGGATTTTTGAGGAAGGCCGAGGTGACTTCTCCAGGCAGGAGCTGGAGTTTACTCTTCTTGGTCGGATTGTTCTGGGCTGAGCTGGTGAGGAGGATCAAGCAGCGGGCGACTAACCCTGGTCCCTCCCTCCCTCTACAGTCTCTCCCCTCCCCTTGCGTTCACTAAGTGGGGGGAAGAAAAAGCGCCCGGCTTTCCAGCTCTCCGCTCCTTAAAAATGCCCCCGCAGAGCCAGCGCACACACAGCCCCGGCAGCAAAGAATTTTGCAGAGAAGGGTTCGCCGATCCGGAGCGGAGCAGTGAAATCGGCGCCCAAGGGCAATTTTAATTGTCTAACCCGGCTCGATTTCCTAAGAGGCGGCAGCGCGGGGAGGGGAGGGAAGAGGCAGGCAGCTCCGACAGGCAACAGGGGCAAGCGGCGGGAGAGAAAGGGGACCCCAGCAGCAACACCCCAGCTCCGGCCCCCGACGAGCTTCCGCCGAAAGGACTCCGAGGTTATCCCCACCGTTCCCCGGGAGACGTCTGCAAATCATATATGCAGCCAAAATGGCGCTGAGAATAAAAATATAATTTAAAGGCGGGTCGCCATATTGTANAGGAGGGGCATCATTGTGCCTGACACGAGGCGTCTAGTTGGCATTGTTACCAGGTAGCTGTGTCCTGGCTCACTTTTGATATTAAGGTATACTTACCATTCTTAGAAACCTAAAACTGGAAAGGGCTTAAAACCCTTAAAACCTAAAACCATCTGTATTAACCTTTTCGTTTTCTGATGCATAGAGAAGAGTAGTGATTGCCTAGTTCACATAGTGAATTTATGGCAGACCTAAGAATGAAACATATTTTTTTAATTCCCAGGCTAGGATACTTTCTAACTGCCTGAGAGGCATTACTGCTTTGGGGTGGGGGACAGTAAGGCGGATGAGTTGGATAGGGTGAGGTCGTGGGTGTGTGGTCTTAGGTTTCTGTTCTTCTGACTTTCCTAATGATCCGGTTGGTGCCTTGGGAAAAATAATAAAGTCCTGGGCCTTATTGATCAAGCAGGGGAATATGTCATGCAGATCGGCCCTCTCTACCCTCTACCAGCCTCAGCAAACAAGAAATCTTAGTGGCTCTGGGACAGAGAGAGAAGGGCTGAGCTAGAAGTATAGAAGTGGCTGGACTTTATGTCTTCTTAGGCAGTATTTCATGCTACAGATGCTCAGAAGTGGGTATATTATGTACCCTCTCCTACTGGCTTCCTTCCTACAGCTCAGGGCCCAACCATGCTGCTGTGTCAGCCTGAAGGTATTATGGGGCAGATAAGTAAGTCACTGGCACATGCCCAAAGAGCAAGGCTTTGCTTTGATCAACACCATCACTGCAGTTGAAAACAGACATAGGCATTAATGGGCTAATGAGGGAAATAATACTTGGCTCTGTTGACAAGTACCAGGGTAACTAATCACTCCACACACATTCCTCTCAGAACTTGGAGGGTGAGGTCAGCCCAGTGGGGCTAGCAGTTGGTGCCACCTTGGAGAGCTCCAGCCCTGGATGTGCCAGGGGGATTGAGGAGAGCAGGTGGGATGCCTGTGGAAGTGACCTCTTGTGGCTAATGTAGGCACTGCATTCTGCATGGGCTGGAGCCTCCATCCAAGGTTGGCTTGTGGTAGAACCAGGAGGTGGCCAGCCATAAGTGATCCAAGATCTCCGTGTTGGATAACTTTAGAAGTTCTGGTCGCTGCTACCATCTCTGTCTTCTGAGTGCCCACAACTCCCTGTTGCCTTCCTTTTGCTCTTATTCTGGAGAGCAGCCATGCAGAGCACACCTCTAAGCATGGACGTGTGTGATGTGGACCAAGCCTGGCTAAACACATCCCAGGAGATTCTGGGGGCCATAGGAAAGGAGCATAGATGCTGGGAGGGACCAAACAAGGCAAACTTAAGCACATCCTCTTCAGTCACCTTTTTCTGGAGTCCATGGACACAGCTTTTGTTAAATTAGAAGCTAAGCCCCTAGGCTGCATTGCCTCCGCACCTGACGGTCTGGATGTTCTCTGAGGCCAAGACCGATCAGAGCCTCACGTTCAGGGGCTCAGTCTCTGATTCCTATTCCAATTTCCCAAACCTTGCTAGCTGGAATGAAGTCAAGGAAGAGAGGCATCAGGTTTTCTGGGCTTTTTCAGCAATACGATGGGTTTGAGTACAGACTTAGGACTGTGCCAGGCTTTGGTTCTGGACCTAGCAAAGAGGGGAAGGGAAGCACTGGGATGGCTGAGCATTTCAGTTTCTGGGTTCCCACACCCCTATGGCACCAGCCTTGGGGCCTCTCACTTCACATGCCAGCTGTCACATTGATCTTGTTGGGACAGTAGTCCCTGAAGCACTGGCACGTGGCTACTTTTTGTTTGTTTGACTGCACATGAGGCTTGTATGATCTTAGTTCCCCGATCAAGGATTGAACCCAGGCTGTCCAGTGAAAGTGCTGAATCCCAAGCACTGGAGCCCCCAGGGAATTCCCATGACTAGTTTTTGGTAAAGTCTGGAGATGATCAGTTGGTAGGTTTAGCATGCCTTCTGGCCCTCAAGTCCACATCCCATTTGTCTCCCACCTCCCTCCTTCCCTCCAAAAAATCACCATCCAATAGGCCATTGCTTGTTTTTTTTGTTTGTTTGTTTTTTTCTCAAAAAACACCATTTTAATGGAAACAACAGAAATAGAAGATTGTTCTCTGACTGGAGCCCAGACCCCATATAATACATTACATGTACAAAGTAGCCTGCAGCCAACTCCTGGGCCTCTCCCTGGGATGATTTGACCCTCTGTTCTATGCCAAATTCCTGCACCCGTGGACCTCTCCACATCTCTAGAATATGCCTGCCACTCCCCTTATCCCAAAACGCAGTGGCCAGGAGGGAAGCCTGACAGGTTACTGGGGTTGGAGGAGGGGAAGGTGGGCAAGAGGGTGTTTTTCATAGCCAGACTGATGTCAGGGGAGGGTCTCCCTCTCTTAGGGTGTAGGGCCACCAGGGGAGCAGCGGGGGGATGTCCTGCTTTGGTGTGGTGCATGAGTGGTGTGGCCTAGGGAAGCCCAACCTGAGCTTGTGGTAGAGTCCCTAAACCTTAAGATCCCTTAGCGTTATTGCCTCTGCCAGGAAGGGGCAGGAGGCAGAACTGACCATTTCTGGGGCCTTAGAGAAAGACTAGAGATCTCCCCAGGGGACGGATGTCAGCATGCCAGGACTACTCAGAGGTCACTGTTGAGAGCAGTGTTGGCCACTGGCAGCGGCCCTGTGAGGAGCACCCTGGCACACTTTCTGCCACTGTCACGTCAGGGCTGCTGCATGCCAGGGCTGGAGGGTGGTCACGTGGAGGGAGGTACTCCGCCCTGCCTGTGAATTCCAGCCGGGAGGTCCCAGGCCTGAGAGAGGGTCAGGACAATGCTGGTTCTCGGTGCATGTGCTCCAGCTGTGTTTGGCCTGGAGGCAGATGCCGCTGACTTGGACCCAAGGAAGGGCCCTAAGTGGGCAGTGGTCCCAAGAAGATAGGCCCTGGTGGGTATTGCAGGCGGGATGCGCACAACTTCTTGAGGGACTGGTGGCATCTCTTCCCAGGTGGTATGTACAGGAGGTGGAGGGCAAGGGAGCAGGAAGCTGGGAGCTCTGCTGCTGGACTGGGATGCAGGGCGGAGCCGGCTTCCCCAGGCCGCCCCACCTAGATGGAGACTTCATATTCTCTCGTCTCCTGCAAAGGAAAGAGACTTCTGGGAGTTGGAAACTTGTCAAAGGCTTGCTAGTCCACAATCCTCCTTCCCGAGGAAAAAGGAAAGAGTGAAAGGGCTTAGCAGGATCTGCAGGGGTACCTGGCCAAGGGAGCACAGAATTGGATCCTGATTGGGGTGTCGAGGCTGGCCTTGGTACTTACTCCAGTCTCGTAAGTTGGATTATCAAACGCTGACTCCACAGTGATGCGGTCATAAGGGCGGGATCGTGTCTGGGGCAGCTGCAGGGGGCTGTTCCCCTGGAGCCTGTGCAGCAGAGAAGCCTAGGAGTCAGGAGTGCTGGGTGGGAGTGAGTCAGGGGTGCAGGGCAGGCAGGGAAGCTGGACTCACCTGCAGAAGTAAAGGTACACACCTCCTACCAAAAGCGCCATCGCCACCAGCGGCAAGAAGATGGCAGCTGCGAGGTGAGCAGCATCCAGTGTGCTGGAGGCAGCTGGCACCTTGGCAACTGAAAGCACAGAGGATGGGGCTGGGGCAGAGGGCCCTGTTGCCTGAGTCCCATGTCCCCTCGCCTCTGCCCAGGGGCAGCCAGCTGCCAGCTCCCTCTAGCTGGCTGGAGGCAGGGGCAGGCGCAGGGGCAGGGGCTTTTTGCCCCTATTAGTCCCAGACCCTCCCTCCTTGGGGGTCCCACAGCCTGGAAGCTGTGAGAACAAGGGGCAGGGAGATTATTTCCCTGACCCTCGAGGAGGTTGGGGGCTCACCATCCAGGCTGCGGCCGCTGTAGAAGCCGTCCAGAGAGGCTAGAATAAGAGAGGAGGGCCAAGGGCAGTGGGTAAGCCCAAAGAGCCAGACCACAAAGGCAGGGAGTGGGCTGGTCATGAGGAGGAATTTGTCCAAGGGGAGCCCACCCCAGAGTTTGTCACCAGGTCAAAAGGATCTGGCAGACACCCGAGAAACCAAGAATAACATAAGATGTGGGGGTGCGTGGGCAGGGGGTTTTGGTTCTCAGCCTCTGACATCTTTGCCAGGGCAGCCCCGTGGGCCAGGCAGAGGTTCAGCAGATGGTAGGACACTCACCAGCCCTACAGATGGGCGGGGGGTCACTCCAATGTGAGGGGTGTCCGGGCACACACTTGATGCTGGCCTGGCCCTTCAGCACATAGCCAGGGGCACACGAGAAGTGGACAGTAGCCCCCGCTGGGTGCAACCGCTTCTCGGGACTGCGGGCACCATTCTCGGGGGCACTGAGGCCATGGCATGGCTTGAGCTGTTCCACTGCAAAACAGGCAGGGCCCAGTGAGGGTGCCAGGCCCCTAGCTGCCAGAGGCAGCATCCTCCCACCTCCCCGTTTGACACTCACGGAGACATTTAGGGGCCCGGTCGCTCCACTTGGGGCTGCTGGCTTGGCGGTCATGGCAGGTGAGGAGGGCACTACCCGTCAGCACAAAACCCTGGTCACAGATATACTGCACGGTGGCCCCCACGGGGAACTTGGGGCTCGATATGAGGCGTCGGCTGTGTTCCACGTCCCCGGGGTCACGACAGGAAGTCACTGAGGGTAGGGGGTGACAGAGGGAACTGGCCCAAGTAGAACTCAACAAAAACCAGTGCATACTGGCTTTGTTCTAGGCCTGCCAACATCTTCACGGCACAGGGCTCCACCCCTGTTTATCTGCCCCTATCATTAGTGCTGGTGTTCTCTCTCCATCTGTCCCCCCTCCCCGTTCATCAGAATTAACAAACACTGATGGGCCACATACCAGGAATGGAACACTTGGAGTACTTGGTGGATAACCCTGTGAGAAGGTATGATCCCACTTCACAGATGAGGCAACCGAGGCTATGACTATCAGCTAATAACAGCTAGAGTCTGGATCAGAATCCGGGAGAGAGGCCTGTAGGTTGCACTGGGGAGAGCGTGCGGAACAGGTACACTCACCTCTCTGGCATGAGGGCAGGTCCTCACTCCAGGTGAGGTCCCACTGGCACATGAGGACACTAGAGCCCACCACCTGGTAGCCAGGGTAGCACTGGTAGGTGACGACGGTGCCATGCACCAGCTCAGGCTGCGATGGGCTCTTCCAGCCATTGGGGATTTCAGGTAGCTCCGGACAGGTGTCATTTCGGGGCACCTCTGGGGGCAGCAAGATACAGGCCCTCAGCAGCACTCAAGGGAAACTGTGCTAGCTTCCCTCCCCTCGAAGTCACTCCAGTTCCTGCCAATTCATCCAGGCCTGGCCTGGCCTGGGCCGGCTCAGCGATCATGCCTTCCTGCTCAGGGGTTCCTTCTTGCCTGTCTCCTGGATTCCAGGGTTGTCACGTAAGCTTTGGCCTTACTTCCCAAGCGCGTTGGCCAATTCCTTAGCCCTCAGAGAGGGGCCGGGTAGGGTAGGGAAAACTGTCACTTCAATGAAGGCCTTCCCTCAATTCCCTGTTTCTATTAGGAAGTTCTTTCCTGCTGTCTACCCAGTTTAGCAGAGGCTTGCTTCCTCTCCCTGGGCCCTCAGGGGAGATGGAGAATAAGATTAGCTTCCCAAAGGTGATGCCTGGAACGTCCCAGCTTCCCGCAATCAGATAAGAGCACTCAGACTCCTCACCTCCCTGGCCTTTCTGACTTTCCTAGGCTGGGGGTCTGCACCTGGCATCGCTTCTACCTCCCCAACCCCAGCAGGGCAGGGCAGGAGCAAGCTCACCAAAGAAGTGGATGACGAAGCCCTGCTGGTAGCCGAGCACTGAGGCCCCGGGGTCCGACTGGAATTGAATGGTGACATCAGCCATGGAGGTAAAGAGCTTGAAGTGGCCACGGGGCCCAGAGTACTGGCCCAGGACCCGAGCTGTCAGGTCGTCCCCGTCATAGAAGGTTAGCACGTCACCCGTGCCTATGCGCAGCCTGTGGAGGGGAGCCATCAGGCAGGGCGGGCTGGCTGAGAGAGGGTCCCAGGTCCCGGGAGGTGGCTTGGCCAAGCCCATCGGGCACTCACACTCGGATGTCCAGCATGATGCGCTTGTCTTCCTCCACATGCACGCCCCAGATGCAGTCCTGCCCACGGCCGTATGGCTCTGGCCAGTTAGGGGAGAGCACCACGCCGGCCGAGTCCGTGGTCTCCCCACTACACACGGCTGGAAGGCAGCGGAACCGCATCCCCTCGGCGTTCCACCCCCCACCCCATCCTCAGCCAGTGCCATGTCCTGGGGCTGCCTCCTGTCCACAGGAGTGCCTGCCCACTGCTGGGACCCCCACCTCCTCCTCGGGGGTGGGGGGTGGGGGGAAACTTCAATCACATGTGTCACCAGGCCCCATGGTCCCAGGTCCTGTGGCCAGCTCCCTCGTGTCTACCCTGCTCCCTGCCCCCAGCAGGCCTAGCCCCGGATGCGTACTGACCTCGGCAGGCGGGCTCTGTCTCATTCCACTGGGGGTCATGGGGGTCCACGCACTCAATGACGATGGAGCCCTGCTCCAGAGTGTAGCCAGGGTCGCAGCTGAACTCCACGGTGGTCCCCACAGGGTAAGAGGGTGCGCTGCTGCTGAAGTTGCCGTATTTGACAAAGGGCTCATAGCAATGGCCTTGCTGGAAGGCTGCAAACCACAGGACCCAGGCCAGCTCAGCATGACCGGGGCAAACATGAGGCAGTCGTCCTACTTCCATCCCCAGGGCCTTTCTTTTCCTGACAACGGATGTGTGTCTGGGTTTGGAGCAGGGGGTGGAGCAGCCCAGAGCATCTGTCCTCAGGAGGCCGTCACTATTGTATTCTCAGTGCTGAGTTTGTGCTTAGTACACAGAAGGCGCTCAATACCTGTTTGGTTTTCTTACTAAGTTAATGAACACATGCACGCACGAGCGGTGCTAATGTGTGTCCTGCAGCAGTTCTTCTTCTGTAAGGGTGGGGGCTATTTTTATTCTTCAAACTCTAGAGAACTGATTGTCTTGGACCAGAGGGCCTGGGTCCAGGCAGGGGTCTCCTGCAAAGATGGAGTAGAATCCTGGATTTCAGGGGATGAGTAAGGAAAGAGGACCTGGGTGGCAGGTGAGCAAGGGGAGAGTTGGAAGGAGTGATGAGGGAATCGAGGCAGAGAGGGAGGGTGTGAGAAGAGACCCTGGGCTGGAGACCCCCACCCCTGGTTAGGCCCCAGCAGGCTCACCCTCGTAGCGCAGGGCCATGCCAGCAGCCACCCCACTGCTGTCAGTACTGAGCTCCACGAAGAAGTATCGGCCGGAGCTGAGCAGGCCCTCAATGGGCAGGTACTCCACCTCGTAGGAATCATACACGGGCGGGGCCTCCACGTTGTCCCCATTACGGATGATGAGCCTGGGCCACGAGAGCGGCAGCTGCGTGGCTGGTCGCTGAGTTGGGTGGGGTGAGGCCCCAGGCTTGGGTACCATCCCTCCGGCAGGGTACTACCAGGCCAGGCACTCCGATCCCACCAGGACACCCCCTCACCTGTCATCATCCTCAGCCAGGGAAACCTTCTCAAAGTGCAGGTGCAACCGCTGGCCCTCGGGAGCCTCAAGCAGCCAGTGGCAGGTGAGGTTGTTGCTGTAGTTGCCCGGGAAGCCGGGCGAGACGATGCGGCCGGTGGTGGCATTGCGGATCACTCCACCGCAGGCAGCTGTGAGATGGGCTGCACTGTGGACTGGCCCCCAGCTGGATCCTAGACAGCCTAGCAAGCCTCCCCGCCCATCCTAGCTCCATGCCTTCTGCAGGGGGCAGCAAGGAGCTTGCCTTCACAGCTCTGGAGGTCAATCCTTTGCCCCTGTGACCCTGCGGCTTCAGGCAGCCAACCTCCTAACCTTTCACACCTCCAGGACCATTCATGTGCAACTCCCTTGACTAGGGAATCTGCGGCTGCCTAGCCACGTGGCCCTGGGTGAGTCACCTTTCCTCACTGCTGACTTCTCAGGGAGGCCCTCCCTGATCCCTCCCACAAGGGGAACTTTATTCCCCTTCCCAGGGCGCCAACCTTCTCAAAAATATCTGCTGCCTCTGTCTCAGACCAGCTTCCTAAACCAGTTATTTTTGGATATGTCCCTTAACTAGGCCCTCCAGGGCAGGGGCCAGGTCTTTTCAAACCAGACACAGAGTTGGTATTCAATATTTTTTTGGATAAAATGAATGGATGACTATAAAGAAGAGAGTAGGATTAGCTCAGGGATGACAAACACCTGGTGGGGATGCCCTTCACCTCCAAACCTTGTGCCTGTAGCAGGCATTGTTAGCCAGGAGACAGTCTTGAGTCAGCATCACTGCTACTGCCAAATAGTCCTGATTGACAGGCTGACCCCTTTCCAGCACTGGTCCCTCTGGCCCGGGACGGCTCCCTCTTCCTTAGCAGAGGCTCAGCAGCTTGCCCTTCACCATCACCGAGGGCTGCTGAGTTACTTGGCCACAAGCCCCTGGCAGTTAAATGGGGCCAGAGAAGAAGTTGCAGGCAATAGGACTCTGGCTGGTCCCCGGTAGCACTTTCCTTTCCTGGACCTACAGCTCTGGACTCTGCCAGCTCTCAGAGACCAGGCCACCCTGGCCAAGACGCAGTGCCTTTGTCTCCAAATGTTCAGACTGAAGAGTATTTTAATCTAATACAGCTCCAGGGGAAGGCGTGCTGGTGAGTTTCTTCTCTGCTTCTTTGCAGAGAGGACAGACTCGCCTTTCTGCTTGGTCTTGGAACGGCACTGCCCTTGAAATCTGACTATGCCCTGTCCTCCACTTAAATTCCTCAGTGGCTTCCTGTAACCCTGGAGATAAAGTCCAAGCTCAGGAGGGGGTTCGAGCCCTTTATAGAGCCGGCTCTCCTGGCTCGGCTGCAGCGCCTCCCGGCCCACTGTCTTCTTCAGGCGCGCCCCACCGGCCCTCACTGTGGCATGCTGCTTCATGTCTCTGCATCTCTGCATGTACTGTTCCAGGAACCCCTTCCACTGCCTGGAGCTCTGACATGCCCGTCACCCTTCCCTGCCTTCTCCTTGGGAAGCTTGTTTGACCTCCTTCCTCATTTTCGAGCAGCTCTCCCCTACTCCCCCGGCTTGGATCTCCATGGTGCCCTGAGTTCGCCCCATCACAGCACCATCTGCCCTGAACTTCCTGAGTTGCTTTCCAGTCTTCCCGTCGAACAGAGAGCTCCTTGAGGGCAGAGCCCACGTCTGGCTTATTCACACCCACTTTGGCCTGATGCCCAGAAAGAGTTTATAGGATGAAATAAGTCTCAAAACCCCAAGATGCCTTTTACCCTGCAAACAAAACACTCCATCTCCCTCTGTCAACAAGCTCCTCTTCACTGACAGCAATCTCAGACTCTCCGATCACACAGGACCAGAACCTGGGAGTCTCCTACGTCCCCTCTTTCCCTTGTCGGGGTCTCTGGAACCTCTTCCTACCTCTTCATTCCCAAAGTCATTGTCTAAATTCAAACCCTCTTGCCTGGCTGGCTGCGAGCTTTCAGACACCTCCCGCCTGTCTCTCCTGAGGGACTGTTCTGAACCCCTCCCTCCCTGTCTCACAAAATGTCAACGGCTCTCTACCCAGTGTCTTGGCCTGACATTCAAGGCCCTCCCACCGCCCTCTCCCCATGTCTCAGGCCTCAGCCAAACCTGGCTGTTTTCTGTGTCCCTAAAACACTCCCTCCCCTTGTCACCTCGGGTTCACTGCCCACACTGTTCCTTCCACTGGAACCTTCAAAGCCACTCCTCCCAGGAAGCCTTCTAGGCACCCAGCTAGGAACGACTGCTTCCACCCACTCCAGGCCACTCTTTCTCTTCATCCATACTTTTAACTTCCTGCTCTGGAAGTTGGTGACCCAGGGGCTGTCTTCCTCCCTCATTTCCTAGAACTGTGGGCTCCTGGAGGGTGCAGTCCCTGTTTAATTCCACTCAGTATACCTGTGGTGCCTCCATACAGTAAGTGCTCAAGAAATGCAGGTTGTGTGAATGCTACTGAGGTGTGAGGCCATTTTCTGGCTTCCTTATGGAGAGCAAATGGAGGTACCAGACCACAACAGAGAGCAGGAATGAGCCCCCACTTCACTTCCCTGTTTGGCACTGAGTCCCCAGGGGCCACTCACCGATGCAAACCGGCTCCTGAGAATCCCAGAAGGGCTGGGTGGCGTTGAGACAGGTAAGGAGCCTGGCACCCTTCAGCTGGTAGCCAGTGGCACAGCGGAAGCGGGCACTGCCTCCAGGGTGGAGGCTGGTGACAGTCACAGCTCCATAAGCTGGACGTCGGGGAAAGTGGCAGCTCAGGAGGTAGGCTGCAGAGAGAGAATGGGTGATGCGTGTGTGTGTGTGTGTGTGTGTGTGTGTGTGTGCCTGCCCCAGCCTGCCTCGAGGTGTCAGAGGAAGCATCAGGAATTCCAGAAGAGACTCTGATCCCCTCCCCAGAAGGTGTCAGTGATACTTCTGGCATCCTGGGCTGGAGTAAGCACAGAGCTGGAAGTTGGAGCCTTGGGTTCCAAGCTTTGACACTCCAGGCAAGTTATATCTCCTTTCTGTATCCTGGTTTCCTCATTTGTTAACTGAGGTTGAAAATGTCAGCCCACTTTCAGGGTTATTGTGAGAATAAATGGGAAGTATTTTATTCAGCTTGGTATCCCTGGAACCAAGAAATGTGTACTGAATGACTTATAGATGTGAAAGCACTCAAAATAGTGAAACGCCTATACTGATGTGAAGTATTGATACTATTTTTTCTGCAAGGGACAAAGATGAATTACAGCAGGAAACACCAAAGTCAAACAGTAAAAACTTTCCCAGTATTCACTGAGGAATGCTAAAAACCCTGATGACAAGGGCTGTGGATTTTGAAAAACAGGAGGGGTCCCGGATGGGGAAGCAGGATGCAACTTCAAGGAAGTTGTGGGAGGAACAAGTTGCCCTGGGAAACTTAACTTTTGAAATTGTCATACCAAATATGACCGAATGGTGGCAGCAAATCCTATAAAACAACCCTGCTGCTGCTGCTGCTAAGTAGCTTCAGTTCTGTCCAACTCTGTTCGACCCCATAGACGGCAGCCCACTAGGCTCCTCTGTCTCTGGGATTCTCCAGGCAGGAATACTGGAGTGGGTTGCCATTTCCTTCTCTAATGCATGAAAGTGGAAAACAAAAGTGAAGTCGCTCAGTCGTGCCCGACTCTTAGCGACCCCTAGGACTGCAGCCTACTAGGCTCCTCTGTCCATGGGNCCCACTAGGCTCCTCTGTCTCTGGGATTCTCCAGGCAGGAATACTGGAGTGGGTTGCCATTTCCTTCTCTAATGCATGAAAGTGGAAAACAAAAGTGAAGTCGCTCAGTCGTGCCCGACTCTTAGCGACCCCTAGGACTGCAGCCTACTAGGCTCCTCTGTCCATGGGATTTTCCAGGCAAGCGTACAGGAGTAGGAACCCAGCAAATCTCAATCCAGTGCCAAGCTGGAGCCTTAGCTAAAAATGGGGACCAGGGCTGAGAGGTAGGGAAGAAGGCCTTGGAGGGGTCAAGGAGAGCAGCTGAGTGAAGGGTCTGGGCTATGGAGTCTGAAAACCCTGGGGTGCTGGGAGAGATGAGGACCATCTAGACTGAGAAACCACTCCTGGGTCTTGAGGGTGGAGGAGGCCCACCCTCAGTTGATGGCACTAGGAGGATGGGAAGTGAGGTCCAGGCAGGAACTCTACTAGCCTCTGTGTGTCTTTGTATGAATATAAGAAAGGGCTGCTTCTGGGCACACCAGGGTCCAGACACAGCGTCAATGCCAATGCTTAGTTGCTCAGTCGTATCTGACTCTATGCAAAACCCCAAGGACTGTAGCCCGCCAGGCTCCTTGGTCCATGGGATTCTCCAGGCAAGAATACTGGAGTGGGTTGACATTTCCTACTCCAGGGGATCTTCCTGACCCAGGGATCTAGCCCGCGTGTCCTGTGTCTCCTGCATTGTAGGCAGATTCTTTACCTTTGAGTCATCACTAGTTTTGTGATTTTTATCTGGCCTGGCCTTAGTTACTAGGTCTGNGAATACTGGAGTGGGTTGACATTTCCTACTCCAGGGGATCTTCCTGACCCAGGGATCTAGCCCGCGTGTCCTGTGTCTCCTGCATTGTAGGCAGATTCTTTACCTTTGAGTCATCACTAGTTTTGTGATTTTTATCTGGCCTGGCCTTAGTTACTAGGTCTGTGAAAAGGGGAGATCATTCCTACTTATCCCTCTCTCACAGAGTTCTTAGAAGAACGGCCAGTGAGTGGTGGCTTATGATTGGCAGTCAGTTGTACGGGGGCAGTGCTCAGGAGGTGGGCTCTGAGGTCAGACAGCCTGGGTTTGAATACAGGATCCTCTCCTTGCTATGCCACTTTGGGCAAGTTACCTAACTTCTTTGTGCCTCAGTTTCCTTGTTTACCCACCCTGCATTCTGTTGTTACCTGAGAAAATATATGGGCAGTGTCTGAACCTTGCATATTTGAACCTTCGCTAATACTTCTGGGCAGGGAAAGTAAAAGTGTTAGTCGCTTAGTTATCTGACTTTTTGCAACCCCATGGATCATAGCCTCTGTCCGTGAGATTTTCCAGGCAAGAATACTGGAGTAAGTAGCCATTCCCTTCTCCAGGGGGCTGTCCTGACCCAGGGATAGAACCGGAGTCTCCCTCACTCCTGGCAGATTGTTTACCATCTGAGCCACCAGAGAAGCCCTGGCACAGAACAGCACCAGATGCTGTTATTGTTTGTAATTTTGATTAATAAAAGCACCTCACATCTGCATAGGGAAAGGAGCAACTTCCAGCTTCTAAAGTGCCTTCATGGGACTCCCATGGCGGTCCACTGGTTAAGTGGACCCGAACACGGGTTTGATCCCTAGCTGGGGAACTAAGATCCCATGTGCTGTGGAGCACAACCAAAAAAAAAAAAACTGCCTTCACACTCTTCTTACTTGAAATCTACAACATGCTTAGGAGGAAGCTAGGGGTGATTAACTCGTTTTCAGATGAGGAAAATAAGGTTCAGAGAGCTGGAGGGACTTGGCCTGATCACACAATCAGTAAGTAGTAGAGTGGGCACTTGAAGCTTCTGGCTCCGGAGCCCACTTGCTTTCTGTCTCTCCTTTCCCACCTGCTTTCCCAGTTGAAGTAGAAACATGGGCTCAAGAATCAGAGAAACCTGGGAGTAATAACCAAAGCTGCCCTGGGTGGTGGTACAGGGTGGCCACTCACAGTGATCTGGGGAGGAACCCGAGGTTGGGGTGGGATGGAACACTCTGTCCAGAATAGAGGGGGAATGACACCCAGGGCCGTCTAGGTCATGAGGCAGATGGCATACTCAGCACCTGTATTTCCATCTTCCCCATAACTCTTGGAACAGAGACCCCCACCCCACTTTCACAGATTAGGAAATGGGGCTGGTGTGAGGTGAAAGCAGGAGGGTGGGGGCAGATGATGAAGCCCCCAGACTCCATGGTGGGTAAAGTGCCACTTCCCAGGACGAGCTTCCTCATGTTGCCATGACGACTGTTCCCGGGGAGCCTGCATCACTGCAATCTGTTGAGCTATTTTCTCCCTGGCATCTGTTTCTGGGGCCAAGTCCAGTGCCAGGAATATTCAGGAGGGAGGAGGGGGATGCCTGGCAAGGCCCTCTGCTTGCTCACCCTGCCTGAGGCTGTGGGAGGGGAGCTGGAACTTGGTTCTGCAGATGAGACCCCTGCCTCATGATCTTCAACATTCTCTTGGATAGCTCTGACAGGGCTGTGGGTCCGGGGCCCCTCACCCCATCTTCTGGCACCCTCTTTCTCCAGCCCGGGGAGATGCGCGTATGAGTGCACGCTCCTCCTGTTCCCATCTCTGGGATCAGGGCTAATTACAGCCTATAATTAGGGGAATTACACTCATTAAGGAAAGAGCTGATCATTGACAAAAACTGGGCCGAGGAGGGAGGGCTTCTGGGAACTGAGAAAGACGCAGGACTGGGCCAGCTTTCCCAGCCCCTCCTTGGGGTCTGCACCCCTCACCAGGCCTCCACCTCGCTGCATTTCAGCCACCTTTGTCTGGCCCAACAGAGAGAAGGTCCGAGGATTTGTGCAAAGGAATCTGTAACTACCGAGAAGGTTACCGTGGCGTGAAATTATGCCTGCTGCTAGGGAGGATTGATGAGCCATCAGGGAGGCTGGCCAGGCTGCCGAGATGTCACCCTTGCCTCAAGGCAAGCTGATCCCTTGTCTCTGACAAGCCCCTGGCCAACCCCTGATGACCACGAGGCTCCCTGTTGCCACACCAGACTGCTCCCCCAGTTTAGGTGGAGAGGCCAGGAAGGTGTGGATACTTCTTAGTGGGAGGACCAAGCATCCCCATCTCCAGAGGAGTGGGGAAGTGGTCCCTGGTGATCAAGGCAATTGTTCTCATCAATTATCTCCCCATTAGCACTCCCCAGTCTGAACTGGTTACCTTGTAACAGCAGTGCAAGGGATCAAGGAGACTATCTGGGGAAGAAGGGACCAGGAGGGATCCTGGTGGGAGAGGGACAGAGTTGCTTTTCCTCCCTTTCCCATCCTGCCAATTCTTTAATATAGTTTCCGGTTTTCTCATGAATGAGTGCTAAAGCAGTTGTCCACCATGACTTTGTGGACTCGGTGTTTTGGTCTCATTTTACAATGGAGGAAAAGAGGTCAGAGGGTTAGAGAGGTCAAATGACTTGCATAAGGTAGATAGCCAGGGGGAAGGAGATTCAAATGCAGATCTGCTCTTCTCTTGAGTCTGTGATTTTCCTATTGTGTCATGCCACTCTCCTATTTCCAGAGGTATTCTGAGCTGACTGGGACATGGGCCAGGTCCAGGGTGGGTGAGACAGTTCAGGAAGGCCACAGTGATAGGTAAGGATCTCTAGATGGTCAGCTGTCAAGCCCCTTTGACCTTGACCCCCTTGCATTTGGGAAGCAGGCTTCTGTTGTTAACTGCCTGTTAAGTGTCTACCTGCTGCTGAGATTCTGAATTCCTTGAGGGCAAGGACTACGCTGGATCTTAATACTGCCAGTCTCCAACACAGGCCTGGCAAGGAGCAGATGCCTAGGAAAAGTTTACTGAATGAATGAATGAGTGGCAATGGACACACCCGAGGCTACTTGATTCTGTGTCAGTTCCCCTTCGGGACGAGTTCGCTGGTGGGTGGTAGGTGGAGGAGGGAATGTCCTAGAGGTATCAGATGGGCCATACTCACCCCAGTGTATGTTACTAGCCTTTCCATGTTCCCCCCAGGCTATAATAGCACCAGAGATCCCCAATAGGGCAACCAGTCCGGACTGGTCCTGCCCTCAGCTCCCCAGGCCTACCTTGATAGTGGAAATGGAAGGTGCCAGGCCCAGCAGGGGGTGGGAGGCTCTGGAACCTCAGGGCTGCCTGGTGGGTGGGGCTGCGGATGACTTGGCCCCTCAGCAGGAAAGACTGGTTGGCCAGGGGCAGTGGGTCAGGCCCCCCGAGGCCCTCCACGGTTACGGTCTCCCCCTCTCGGAGGCTGATGTTCTGGACCTGCCCATGGGATAGACAGAGCAAAGCAGAAGGGTCAGGCTTCTTTTTACTGATAGAGCCCTGCTGCCCTCAGGCTCCCGCAGGCCCCGAGGCATGGCCAGTCCTCAGTGCCCCCTGGGCATTGGAGCCCCCAGCCTGGAGCTAGCCCCTTCAATGCAGGAAGAGCTCATTTTACCTCCCCAGTAACCCTGTGGAATGGGACCTGAAGTTCAGAGATATTAAGCATATTATTCAAGATCACAGATTATAGGGCTTCCCAGGTAGTGCAATGGTAAAGAATCTGCCTGCCAATGCAGGAGACACAGGGGACACAGGTTTGATCCCTGGGTTGGGAACTTCCTGGAGAAGAGAATGGCAACCCACTCCAATATTCTTGCTTGGAGAATTCCATGGACGGAGGAGCCTGACAGGCCACAGTCCATGGGGTTGCAAAGAGTCAGACACGGCTGAGCACACACATGCACACACCCAGAGATTAGTAGAAGTGGGATTTGTAAACACATCTGGAGAAGGGAAAAGCTACCCACTCCAACATTCTGGCCTGGAGAATTCCATGGANGGACGGAGGAGCCTGACAGGCCACAGTCCATGGGGTTGCAAAGAGTCAGACACGGCTGAGCACACACATGCACACACCCAGAGATTAGTAGAAGTGGGATTTGTAAACACATCTGGAGAAGGGAAAAGCTACCCACTCCAACATTCTGGCCTGGAGAATTCCATGGACTGTATGGGTTGCATGTCCTCAGGGTTGCAAAGAGTTGGACACGACCGAATGACTTTCACATCATTTCACTTCTGTTTTCCAAAACTTTTCAGCTACACCATATGCTTCCTGTCCCTTCCTTGCTTGAGGCTCAGTTTTCTCATCTGTAAAGGGGGGATGTAGTAGGTGGGTTGAACTAGGTGGTGTCCAGGAGCCTGGCCAGCAAGGTGAGGTCATAAACATCAGACCCATGAGCCCAGTTTCCCCTGAAAATCCCCTGCTGGATGCCTCACAGGCATCTCTCACCCAGTCTGCCTCAAACTAGCCACCCTCTTCTCTTTCCTCAACTAGCAGCTCTCCTGGCTCCCTAACTCAGGGAATGACCTCACTATCCATCTGCAAGCCCAAGTTAGGAACTAGCATCTTGCCTCCTGCCTCATATTCCACATCCAGTCAGTCATTCCATCCTGTCAACTGGCCCCCAGCTCTGTTCACTGCCCACCTCCCCACAGTCCTCAGCTGGACGAATGCAGCAGGCTCCTGCCAGCCTTTCTGCCTGCAGGGCTTACCCCACTCTTCCCTCTACATCAATATTATCTGAACTGCAGCCAGTGAATAGCCCTGATCTGTGGCTGCTCATGGTGCTTTCTTATTTAAATCCTCTGTGACTTTCCAGTGAGCCCACAAAGACCACAGTATCTAGCCCGAGCTCTTTGCTGTGGCCCTGGGGTCCCTGCCCCACTTGGCCCCTGCTGACTGCTCAGCCTGGTCTTACACCACATCCCTCCGTTCTGATCATTTCCTGTCTGTCACAGGCCCCTCTGCCATTGCTCCAATCCTTAGTCCTTCAATCCCTGGAGCATCCTTCTGGGCTCCATGCCTTCATTCAGTCAAACAAGGATTGGACAGCAACAGAGTCTGCCCAGAGGAGAAATGGTAGTGATAGGATTAGAATAGAGTTGTTAAACAGGTAGCTATAGAAGTCCCAGTAAGAGACTATGGATAGAGCGGGGAAACCTAGGACACTTTGGGGACACCACTGTAATCAAGAAAGCTACTGGGACATCGTGAAATGAAGCAGGCTTGCTTAACCATAAAGCCATAAATAAAAGCATAAGACATGTCCCAGGCCATTAGGTAAAGGGCAAAAACACAACAATGAACAACCTTCTACTGTTTTTTTTTTTTTTTTTTTNGTGAGATGAGTGCAATTGTGCAGTAGTTTGAGCATTCTTTGGCATTGCCTTTCTTTGGGATTGGAATAAAAACTGACATTTTCCAGTCTTGTGGCCACTGCTGAGTTTTCCAAATTTGCTGGCATATTGAGTGCAGCAATTTTACAGCATCATCTTTCAGGATTTGGTGATAATCCAAAGAATTGATGCTTTCGAACCATAGTGCTGGAGAAGACTCTTGAGAGTGTCTTGGACAGCAAAGAGATCAAACCAGTCAATCCTAAAGTAAATCAACCCTGACTATTCACTGGAAGGACTGATGCTGAAGCTGAAGCTCCAACAATTTGTCCACGAAGAGCTGACTCATTGGAAAAGACCCTGATGCTGGGAAAGATTGACGGCAAGAGGAGAAAAGGGCAACAGAAGATGAGATGATTGTATGGCATCATCGACTCAATGGATATGAGTTTGAGCTAGCTCTGGGAGATAGTGAAGGACTGGGAGCCCTGGGTGCTGGAGTTCATGGGGTTGCAAATAGTCAGACACCACTGAGTGACTGAGCAACAACAATGAAAATCCTAGTTTGACCTCATGGGATCAAACACTCTCCTGCCTGATGTGAAGGGGCAACTAGTGATGTAAACCTGACATCTTCTCAAAGAAGGCAGTCTTCCTCCCTCCCTCACTTTCCTTTGACTATAAAATTGTAGCCTACTTAATCCTCAGGGCAGAGTTCTCTCACCTGCCCACTTGTATCTCTTACAATAAATCCCATATTAATAAATCTACTTCTTGCCTATCACTTTGACTCTCGCTGAATTCCTTCTGCAGTGATTCACAAAGAACCTGACCTTCATTAAGTTCTGAAACCAGGCATGTGACCTCAGTTGGAAGATCATGGGTTTCGGATGGGTTTAAGTCCCGGCACTGAGATGGGATCAAATCCCAGTCTCAGGTGAGCGGTTTCAGTTCAGGTGAGTGTATGGTCTGGTAAAGAAGCATTAGGAGCCCAGAGGTCTGGGACCTGATTCTAACCATGTAATCTTGGGCATATATGCTGACTATTTGAGCTTTAGTTTCTTCATCTATAAAATGGCCTACTGTGAATCTTTGCTACTCAAAATGTGGTCCCTGGGCCAGCAGCGTCAGCACCACCCAAGAGCTGACTCTCAGACCCCGTCTAAGATCTACTAAATCATCCATTGCATTTTAACAAGGGGGCTTCTCAGGTGGTGCTAGTGGTAAAGAATCCACCTGCTGATGCAAGAGATGCAGGAGACACAGGTTTGATCTCTGGGTTGGGAAGATCCCCTGGAATAGGAAATAGCAACCCATACCAGTATCTTTGCTGGAAAATTCCATGGACAGAGGAGTCTGGTGGGCTACAGTCCATGGGGTTGTAAAGAGTCAGACATGACAGCACATGAACACACACTTTTTAACAAGACTTCCCCTGTGATTCCAAGGCACTGATCAACATAGTTTCCAAAGTGAAAGTGTAAGTGTTAGTTGCTCAGTCATGTCCAACTCTTTGCAACCCCATGGACTATAGCCCCTCAGGCTCCTCTGTCCATAGAATTCTCCAGGCAAGAGAGGCAACAGGTTGCCATTCCTTTCTCCACGGGATTTTCCTGATGCAGGGTCTCAGGTCTCCCACATTGCAGGCAGACCTTTCCAAGGTCCCTAGTATGTTGCTTTGAGGCAGAACTTTCAGGGATTATCCACTTGGGCTAGTTAAGTAGCATCTAATGAGTCACCAAATCCCTCCTAATCTTATGTCCCAATATTCCAGTTGACTCCTTCTCTCCACCCTTCTGTCTCTATCTTGGCTCTGATTACCACTGCCAGCACCCCAGCCCTCCATTGTTTCCCACCTGACCGTCACCCAGTCCATTCCCGACTCACCTCCTGAGCCCTGGCTGTCCCTCATTGGATCATGTCTCTTCTACCAAAGCTGTTGGTGATTTCAGATTGTCCACAAGACAAGGTCCAAACTTCCCAGCTCACTGTTGACTTTGGCAGCTATGCTAGCCTCTTACTTTCACTGCGGCCACGGGCCATGCTCACTCCCCTCCTCTGGGCATTTGCATGCCCAGGATCCTGCCCAGGAAGTGCTTGCCCTTCTTCCTCTCCTGCTGAAGCTGCTCATTCTTTCAGGTCTCAGGGCCACCATACTCTGCCTCTGAAGCCAGGACAGTCAGTTCCTTTACTTCAGGTCCTCCCCACTTGTCCTTTATCTATTAAAACCTAAAGGTAGCATTTTGGGTCACAATGTCCTCTTCATTGGGACTTCCCAGGTGGAGCTAGTGGTAAAGATCCCACCTGCCAACGCAGAGACATTAGAGTCATGGGTTCAATCCCTAGGTCAGGAAGTTCCCCTGGAAGAGGGCACGGCAATCCACTTCAGTATTCTTGCCTGGAGAATCCCATGGACAGAGGAGCCTGGAGGGCTACAGTCCATAGGGTTGCACAGAGTCAGACATGACTGAAGCGACTTAGCACGCACACATCCCCTTCACTGGCTAGTTGCAATAAACATGTGTGGAAATGGTGAATGGGTGGCTCGCTGGATATATATCACTTGTCAGAGGCTGCTGATAACAGCGAGGTCCAAGGACAGAGCTGTGCTAGACTCTGAGCCCCTCAGACTATGGGTGCTGAGAGCAGAGGTGCCCTGCAGAACCCCCCTGCCTGGGAGCAAAGACCTGAGGGAATCTTAGGGACTGAAGAGAAGGCCCGAGGCAGAGATGCTGGGCCGGAAGTGCTGCTTCTCCAGGAGCAGCTCAGGGCACGTTTGGGTGGAGGCTGCTGGACCATCTGCCAGGGACAGTCCTCAGGGAATTCCTGCAGCAGGCGGAGGCTGGAGGAGGTCCCCTCAAACTTGGAGATTCTGTGATTCTCGAATTGGGCAAACAAGACTCACACACGTGGAATCTGTAATTATCGAGAGATGCCAGGCAGCATATAATTCTGCCTTAAGTGGGACTGAACGCATGCAGCAGGAATCCTCTAGGGGAGAGTGGAGGGGTTGTAGGCTGTGGGGGATAGAGGCTGGAGCAGGTGGGTCTGAGAGTGCTTCAGGGGGCGGGGCAGTACTAGGAGGAGGAGGAGGAAAGGATGACATCACTGCAGGGAAACTGCTAAGGAAGCAAAGGCAGAGAAATACACATGAATGTAGCATTTTCCCTAGTTCCCCTAAACACCCTTTTGACCCCAGCTTCCAGTTCCCAACCCTGCTGTTTAGCCAGCAACAGCAGCAGCAATACCAATAATTACCATTCACAGAGCATCTACCATGCGTGAAACCTTGGATGAAATATTATTTCATCCTCACCACAATTCTATAAGGAAGGTAGGTGGTAAAATCCCCTTAAGTAAACAAGCTGGGAGAGGCTAAGGAGCTTTGGAAAGGTCGCACAGGTGTTAAGTAACAGAGCCTTCCTTGCTGGAGGCCAAGGCAGCTCCCTCCCTCACAGCCTCATGGGGGTGTCACCTGCAGACAGGTTTCTAGACATATTTATTCCCAGGCCCCAGGTCTGTCAGGTTCATCAGGGACGTGGTTTTGGGCCAGGCTGGGATGTTTTTAAAGGTGTTGAGCCGTCTTGCCCCTCAGAAGCCTGTTGTTTAGTTGCTAAGTGGAGTCTGACTCTTTTGTAACCCCGTGGACTGTAGCCCTCCAGGCTCCTCTGTCCATGGGATTCTCCAGGCAAGAATACTGGAGTGGGTTGTCATTTCCTTCCCCAGGGGATCTTCCTGATCCAGGGATCGAACCTGTATCTCCTGCATTGGCAGGCAGATTCTTTAACACTGAGCTACCTGGGAAGCTCTCAGAAGCCTGTAAAGCTGGGAAAACTGGGAGCTGAGACCTCTGTCCCGCTCTGATCTGGGGAAGGCATGCTCGCCTCAAAGCTGGCCTGGTGATAGGGTTGCCATGAGAGCCTGAGATGGAGTGGGCCTGATTACTCGGGGCTCTTATCCAGAAAGCACCCTGTTCTCCCAGTGGCTGTCTAGGCAGTGCTGGCCCCTTGGGTTTCAAGCACCCATTTGCAGGCCTGCCACCATGGCCGGATGTAATTTGTCACTTGTTTGAGGGCCAGGCCTGACAGGGGCCAGACAGGGCTGGGTGTTAGACAAGGGGGGTGATGAAGTCTTGATGTAATTTGCAGGCGTCTGAAAAGCTCAGGAGATAGATTGAAATGTCAGCTCTGCTCATGAGGGCTGTCTTCCCACACCCCTAGCCAGTGACAAGAGGGGAGCTGGGGACCAGGCCAGGGAAGACAGAGGTAGGAGGAGGTGAGGACAATTCCCACAGGACCCTGGGCTATCTAACCCTTCCTGGCTTCCTGCAGACTGGTGGTCAGTTCAAGGAAGGAAATAGGGCTGCTTTGAGGGGGCTGACTCTGTCCTGACTCCTTCCTGGATGGGAGATGGGGAGGATTTAGGTTGCCCTCTGCCAACCCCAGACTGTCATCCTTGCCTGGCCTCTCTGTCCCCATGGAAGCTGCCAGTCGGTCTCCAGAACACACTCTAATGTTATGACTCACAGGCAGGATCGTGCCACAAGGCTTTGCACACTATCCCCTGAGTTTAAGCCTGCAGAGGCAGGCCATGAGCTCAAGGATGACTCATGTGCGAGCCCCTCCCCCAGCACTTGAGTCCCACCCCCAGAGGCTGACCACAGCCCTGCTCCACGGCACTCTCCTGGTCACCAACAGCCATGCGTGTATTCTGGCATAAGCCCACTGCATGCACATGCATGCGTGCGTGCTAAATCACTTCAGTCGTGTCTGACTGACTGTGACCCTATGGACTGTAGCTCGCCAAGCTCTTCGCTATGGGGATTCTCTAGACAAGAACACTGGAGTGGGTTGCCATGCCCTCCTCCAGAGGATCTTCCTGACTCAGGGATCGAACCCGCGTCTCTTATGTCTCCTGCATTGGCAGGTGGGTTACCACTAGCACCACCCACTGTGTGCACACTACTCCCTGAAGTACATGAGCTGGCACATGCATGTCCACACACATGTGTTCCCTCGTGTCCACGTGCCCCCTCACTCCAACAGTAGTAGAATCACAGTTCTTCCCATGAGATCCTTNTGTCTCCTGCATTGGCAGGTGGGTTACCACTAGCACCACCCACTGTGTGCACACTACTCCCTGAAGTACATGAGCTGGCACATGCATGTCCACACACATGTGTTCCCTCGTGTCCACGTGCCCCCTCACTCCAACAGTAGTAGAATCACAGTTCTTCCCATGAGATCCTTTACAGTTTTCAAAGCTCTTTCACACCCATTATCCTCTCAGCTCTCACAGAACCTCAGTAAAGGAGGCAGGGAGGCTGTGGTTACCTCCACTCTATAGAGAAAGGAATCTTGTGATCAGAGAAGTTGAGAGGTCCTCTTTGAGTCACACAGTGAAGCCGAGGCAAAGCCAGGACTCCAGGCCAGGACTCCTGCTTCCTGGTCCAGTGCTGTGCCTTCATGCACGTATCCCAGGCCTCTGTCCCCACACTGGGGGAATTCCAGTGGGGGTCCTAAAGGAGCAGGCAGGGCTGGGCTGAGGAAAGGGGTGGAATATGGAGCTTTTCAATTGTTCCCAGCTGAACTCCCTCTTGGAACAGGCCAATCTTCTGGGCCAGAGAAAGAACAAGGGCTCTAGAATCTTGGGATCAAATCCCAGCTCCGTCACTGACTAGTTGATAGGTCCTTGGGCAAGTCACATGACCTCTCTGAGTCCCAGTTTCGTCTGTGAGTTGGGGTTGTAAGGATTATGTTAGATCCCACCTATATGGGCTCAGCACAGAGTGGGCAGAGCATCTGCAGTCTCCTTCCCCTTTTTTGGAGTGACCCGGGCCCCATCCGGGCTGTGGGCCACCTCACCTCAGCTGTGCCAGGGCTCTGCCTGAGAGGCACGATACCTGAGAACCACCCTCTCCCTGGCCCAGGTTCTGAAAGTGAAAGTCGCTCAATCATGTCTGACTCCTTGCGACTCCATGGACTGTAGCCTGCCAGGCTCCTCCTTCCATGGAATTCTCCAGGCAAGAATACTGGAATGGGTGGCTATTTCCTTCTCCAGGGGATCTTCCTGATTCAAGGATTGAACCGGGTCTCCAGCATTGCAGGAGGACTCTACTGTCTGAGCTACCAAGGAAGCCAGCTGCTAGCAAGCAGGAAACAGGGTCAAGGGCCTGAGGTGCCACCGCCCAGTCTGACCTGTGAGGGAGTTTCTCAGCCAGAAAAGGAGCCATACTCAGAGGGACTGGCGTGGAGGACACTTTTACGTCATCTGGTTCAACTTCCTTTCACAGAAGGGGACAGAGGTCTAGAGGCCAGGGGCTTAGCCCCATGACTAAGAGATGGACTGCAAAGGCATATAGCTCCTATGCCCTTGTCTTAACTGATGCTTGTCTGCAAACCCTGATGGCATAGGGTCTGCTTTAGGGATGGAGAGAAGGGCCTAGATCCATGGGGCTAGACCTGCTGCTCCCTTGTGACTACCCCCCACCCCTGCCTTCACATGGGCCTTCCTGGAGCCAAGAAAGAAGAGGTTGCTGAGGCATTTCACTGCACTGCCCTACCATGTACGCCTGCATCAGTCCTGGTCCTCGCCTGGGAGGATAGGGGGTTCTGCTTATCAAATTGGCAGCTGGCCTGGCCTGGGAGAGCAGTGTTCCAAAGGGGCCACTCGGGGCACCAGGGCAGGGATGGTGGGCAGCTGTGCCCAGGCTCCAGATGGTACAGACAGCCATCAAGCCAAGATGGGGCTGGCAGTGGGAAGGCGCTTGGAATGCCAAGCACAGTGAGAGACGTGAGCCAGGCCCAGAAAGGCCTGGAGCCCTCAGGGGAGACTGGCTGCCTGGAGAGGAAGTGGGACCCACATGGGCTACAGAGCTCAAGACCACCCATCTGAAGGGGCTTCTCTGGATCTGTCTAAAAAGAGCCTAACCCCATGCCAAACTCCTGGTCGAAACAGGCAAGCTTATTCCTCCCTGGCCTTCCTGCAGGCAGCTCAGACCCTCACTCTCGGAGGGCACAAGGAGCACCCTAAAGGGAAGTAGTCCAAGCCATGGGGAGCTGGGCCAGTAGAGATTCTAGAACTCTGAGACTGTTCCTCACAAAGAGAGGCTTGAAAGGGTCTTGCCTAGGGCCCCAGTCTTTACCCAGGGCTCTGGGCACATGGCAGGGGCTCAGCATGGTGCCAGGCTGTCCAGTGAAGGGCTGTGATTTATGGGTCTTTAAGATGTTCCTCTCCTCCCATGGCTCCTCCCATCCCCCTTGCCAGGATTCCATCCCTTTCACCTAGTGTAAGCCATCTCTGTGAACTCATGGAGGGGTAGGCAGGGGCTCACCCACGATGGGGAGAAGCCACAAGCCTAAAGGAGCAGTGGGCCGCCTCCTAGGTGTGCCAACAGTCTCACTCATCTCACCGCCAATGCCCAGCATGGCTTGGCCCAGCATCCAGCTCTGAGCAGGAGAGCATTTTATGCTGACCTAGCCTCTGGCAGGAGTGCCATCGAGAAGCCCTGAAGCCCACCTCCTGCTCCTCTGCAATAAAGTCACCTGTCCAAAACTGCAAAGGCAGGCTTAAGGGCCAGTCTGCCTTACCTGTCCTTCCCACCCCAGGCTTGGCTGCCGGCTTCTCATCCTTCAGCCTTCAGAGTAGGTATCGTCACCTCCCAGAAGCCTTCCCTGACCAACCCCACTACTCTGACTGCTGGCTGAAGGAGTGTGCCCCATCCTAGAATTCCTATGGTCCTCTGTGCTCCCCACTCCCATCCCCAACAGTACCGTGCATTTTATGGTCATTGGTGGTGGTGGTGAGTTTTTTTTGATGGTGGTCATCATTTTTTATTTCTGTCTCCCCAACTAATTGTGAAGATCTGTGTCCCCAGTGCCCAGCACATAGTAATTGCTCAATCTGTATTTATGGAACAAATTCATTCATCAAAAAACATTAATGATTAACTGAGTGACCTTGGGCAGTTCCCTTTCCATGATGGCCTCTGTTTTTCACACACCCATTGGGTATCAGTCTGCACTGTCAGTAATTCTTCAGGTCCCCAAGTGGCCTGTGTGGTGCTCCCAGGAGGCCTGGATAGGAGCTGAAGTGGCCGGAACTGGCCATGCAAGAACCTTAAATCCTGCTTCAGCGCTGGCTGATTCTGTGTCCCTCCCCACCTGGCCCTCCCTGCCATGGCCTCAGACTCTGTCTCAGCCCATCAGCTTGACAGGGTCCCCAAGGACTCTGCCCAGTGGTGGGGGAGTAGAGGGCGCGGCCAGCATCTGTCAGCTACATGTCCTGACAGTCATCCAGGGCTGTGGCAGGTCTTCCTCTCAAGGTTGCCTGGTAACAGCTTTTGCATCTGATGAAAAAAAAAAATGTGGCAGAACCAGACAACAGACACGGGGCTTCCTAGGGCTTATGTGAGGGGGTGGGTATTCGGGGTGGGGCAGATGCCTGGGCCAGGGCCAGGGCAGGCAGAGCCGGCAGCATCCTACCTCACTGTGGAGAGTACCAGGACGCGGCCCAGTCTGGCCTAGTGGGCGTCAGTGGTGGTGGTAGGCTTGGGGGGCAGGTAAAGCCAGCCCAGGCCTGCAGGGGGGCAGCCAGCCTGGCATCTGCCTCCCCCACTGCCTGGCCCACACCTGCAGCTGGTGCCTTTCACCCGGTGAGCCACAGCCGGTGCCACCACTCATTAGGTGATGATGTTACATTAATTACCTTAATTAAGCGGCACTGAGAGCTAATGGCTTGGGGGTGGGGGGTGTTGGTGACTGTTCCTAATTACCCTCCCAGTCAGACCAGAGTGAGGGGCACAGGGCTTGGCAGAACAGGAGCAAACAGTTACAGAAAGAAGGCGAGGGGCCCATCGGGGTGGGAGAAGGTGCCCGCTCCTCAGGGTCTGGCTCAGAGACCTGGACCTGCCATCCCCAGAGGGGAGGGTGCTGCCCCGGGACAGATGAGCTGGCTCTTAGCCCAGATCCAGGGGCTCTGGGACGCGTGAGGGACAGGCCAGGAAGGGGAGACAGGCAGTGCTGCCCTGCTCCCCGACTGGACTCCTCCTCTGCCCCTTCGCTGGCTCCTCCATGGCCTGCCTGATTCCCTCTGCTGGGCTGAATGCCTCTCCTCTCCACCTCCATTCAGTCTCCAGAGTCACATCAAATGTCACCTCATTCCTTCCCTCCTCCATTCACTGGTCCATTTCATTCAATCAGCCCACGGAGAAGCCAGTCTGGGCCCTGTGTTTCAAGGCACCCCTCAAGGAACTCACAGTCTAGCTGGGGAGGTGCACAGCTATAAACACACCCCTTGGAGACAGAGCAATGAGCTAGGATGGGAGATACCCCAAGCTCTGGGGGTCAGGAGAGAATTCCCAGAAAAAGTGAGGCCATATTAGAGTCCTAAGGGAAGGGATACGAGGATGCCTCTTCTGGGCAAACGGACCAGCAGGTGCAATAGGAGCTTGTGAGGAAAGTGCGCTTGGTCTGTTCATTAGCTGTAAGCTGTTTAATGCAAAGCAAGAGTAGAGAACCAGGGAGGAAATGGCTAGAGATGGGCCCAGAGGGACTGGCCTTGATTCAGAGGCCCTTGGAGAAGACGTGGGAGGTAGGATCGATTTCATTTGAGAAAAATGACTGCAGTGTGGGTGGAGGATGGTAGGAGGGGGCAAGCATGAGTGGAGTGACCAGTGAGGCAGCCACTATATCATCAGAGGAGGGATGACAGAGGCTGGACCATGTGGTGGTTGGGATGAGGGAGCAGCAAGCAGATCTGAGTTTGGGAGAGTGTCATGGTGATAGAACTCAGGCATGAGTTGGTGGACTCAGGGAAGAGGGAGAGGGAAGGGCCCAGGTTGCACAGCTCTGGTTGCACAGCTCCAGGGATGCTGTCTACAACGTACCATGGGGGTGCTGCTCTAGGTTTCTGATTGGTTGGGGCCAGTCTCTGAGGATAAGTGTAGAATGTCAAGCAGGTTTAGGGGGACAAAAAAGAATTGGGCTTGGAGCATGTGGAGCCTGTGGGGCAGCCATGAGGACCTACAGGCTCAGGTCTGGGGATTAAGAGAGAGCCGGTGGCTCAAATGGTAAAGAATCCCCCTGGAATGCAAGAGGCCTGGGTTTGATCCCTGGGCTGGGAAGATCCCCTGGAGAAGGGCATGGCTACCCACTCCAGTATTTTTGCCTGGAGAATCCCATGAACAGAGGAGCCTGAAGCAGCTACATTTCATGGGGTAGCAAAGAGGTGGACACGACTGAGCAACTAACACTTCACGCCAGGGGAGGGGTGAGATGGTGCAGGGAGGCAGGGGGCAGGGGACTGGGCGCTAGGTCTGACTCCCCCAGCAGCTGGTCACCTTGGATAGTGCAGCCATGTCTGTCTTTCCCACCTTCGCATCCCAGGAGCCAGCAGAGGGGGCTGACCGAGGGGGGCTGCTCAGAGGGTATTCGCTGAAGGGAACGAGTGAGTGAATACACATGCGAGTGAGGCTCCATGGCTCTCAGAGGCCCAACCAGGCCACTCTAGTCCTCTTTGACTCAGACACGTGGATTCAGACACTCACCCAATCCCCTGCCCATCCATGGCTAGAGCCCCTCCTTGGGCTCTCCTGAGCTCCTGATTAAACCCCTGGGGGAAGACGATGGGCACACCTGCCCCTCCTGCCACCCCTCCCAGCCTCAGCACTGCTGAGTGGGAACAGGAGCTCTTTACTTCCTGATGCACAGGGCAGAATCCAACCACGGTTTAGACCCATCACCCGACCCTGCTCCTAGGCCCCTTCTCCCACTGATGACCTGGCACATCCCCACCTCCCCCCAGTAACCAGCACCTTTCTGGAAAGATAAGACACTAGCCCCACTTTTTCCTCTGCCAGATCCAGGTCACTCACCTTGATTTCCACGCCGTAGCCAGGGTAGACGGAGATGTAGTAGAAACAGTCCAGGCCGACATCAGGGGGTGAGTTGGAGGCCGTGGGGGAGTCCAGAGAGCCCTCTGGGCCAGAGAAATTCCAGCTGCAAGGGCCTGGAAGGCAGGGGGAGACATAAGCTAAACTTAGCTCTGGCAATTTGGGTCCAACTATGGCTTCCCCGTGTGTGTGTGTGTGTGTGTGTGTGTGTGTGTGTGTGTGTGTGTGTGTGGTATGTGATGACACTCACCCTTTGGGAGTTCTATTACCCTGTTGAAAGCAGAGTACCACCTTCTCTTGAGCACCTACTGTGTGCACTCTTATCTCGGTTCTTACAGTGACCCCGTGAGGTGGGGCTTCTTATTGCCATTTTACAGAAGAGGCTCAGGGAGGTTAGATAAAATCCCTAAGGTCTGGTGTGCATGCAGTCACTTCAGTTGTGTCTGACTCTGAGACCCTAAGGACTGCAGCCCATCGGGCTCCTCTGTCCATGGGGTTCTCCAGGGAAGAATGCTGGAGTGGGTTGCTGTGCCTGCCTCCAGGGGATCTTCCCAATCCAGGGATCGAACCCACATCTCTTGCATCTCTTGCACTGGCAGGTGGGCTCTTTACCACTAGCACCACCTGGGAAGCCCCAAGGTCTGGGGTTGTTGCTTTCAGTCAGGATTTGAACCTGGGTCTGGTTCCAGTCCACATGCTCCCTGTGGGTTGGCCCTTGGTGCCAAAGGGCAAGGCAGGCCAGCACAGAGACACAGAGAGAGGAATCCAGAGGGCCCCCAGCTTCCCCATCCCCATCTCTAGGTGGGGATCTGAGCCAGCAAGTAACTGACCTGGTGGCTGGACTGTGGTGACGGTGGTGGTAATGATGGTGCTGGTGGTGGTGGCTTCCTCATCGTCCCCTGAAGCCGTGGAGGTGGCGACAGTCCCCTCCATCCCGAGCCCTGTGGTCTGGGACATGACCCCTAGAGCCCAGGGCCTGCCTATGTCTCCAGGACCCTCTGGGGTTGGAGTCCATGCTCCACTAGGGGGTGTGGTATTGGGCCTCTCCCCTGGGCCTGGGGTGGGCACTGCCATGCTGGGCCCTGGAGGTAGGGCAGCTGTGATACGAAGTGCAGGGGGCTCTGACTCCAGGCTCCAGGGTCCTTCCCTGGACTGGGGTTGAGTAGGTGCTGCCGCCATGACTGGAGTGGGGCTGGTGAAGACAGGGCGGCTGTCCTGGTTGGCCAAGCGGGGCAGGGGACTCGCTGTAGGTGGGTCAGGCCTCAGCTCGCCCTTCCCCAGCCCCTCTTGTAGGAATTCCTCCAGCAAGGGGTGGTGGTTAAGCAGCTTCAGGGTAGGGGCTGTTGTGACGAAGTGGATGCCTGGTTCTGGCTGCTCAGGTGTAGGGGCCGCTGTCAACTCTCCATCCGTCTCCTCCAGGCCTGGGGCCTGCCCTTCCCCCTCCGTGGGGGCCTCCAAGGAGAGTCCTGAAATGATAACAAATGCTCAGAGATTCTCCTCCTGCCCCCCAGTGAGCAGCAGCACACTCAGTCCATGTAGTGGGAGACCCATCTCTCTTTTGACCGAGAGCCTTGGGGAACATCCTCATGGCTGAGAATCATGGAGCTATCAAGTTTGAGAGCTGAAAGTGAGATGATAACACGCACTCCAAGGATAGCACATGAGGGATCTCTTCCCCCCACCAACACCAGAGGCAGCCATTACTAATCTGTTGCTGACAAGTGCTCAGTTGCGTCTGACTCTTTGNCATGGCTGAGAATCATGGAGCTATCAAGTTTGAGAGCTGAAAGTGAGATGATAACACGCACTCCAAGGATAGCACATGAGGGATCTCTTCCCCCCACCAACACCAGAGGCAGCCATTACTAATCTGTTGCTGACAAGTGCTCAGTTGCGTCTGACTCTTTGCAACCCCCCTGCACTGTGGCTTGCCAGGCTCCTCTGTCCCATGGGATTTCCCAGGAAAGAATACTGGAGTAGGTAGCCATTTCCCTCTCCAGGGGATCTTCCCAGCTCAGGGATTGAACCCAGATCTCTTGGGTCTGCTGCATTGGCAGGCAGATTCTTTACCAGTAGCACCACCTGGAAGGCTAATCTGTCATTGCACTATTTCTTGGTTGTCCGCAGATTCGGCCTCAGAATCCTTCTTAACACAGCAGTCTAGGTGAGCCGTGCCTGACACCTCAGATGCACATGTTGAACAAATATTTCCAATCCCAAATGTAGTTCAAAGGCCTGCTTTTACTGATGAGAAAACAAGGTCAAAGAAAGGAAATGACTTGCTCAAAGTCAACCATCAGTCAACTGAAGGTCAGAGATGACACCCTTAGCAAGAGTGCAGTCACTGTGACTTTTCTGCCTGAGATTACAGGGCCTTGCGTTCAAGCTCACTTTCTATTCTCAACAAAATTGCTGGTCCTTAGTCTCAGGAATTACTTCACATATTCGGGATTTTATTTTAGACTCCTTCATGGATTCATGACAACTTTTTCGTTAGGGTCCCATTATACCTTATTTCTCTCACTTCCATAAAATCATTTCTTTTGTCTCTCTTGCTCTTTTTTGTCCACCAAGAACAGTAATATGAATTGAGTAAGAGAAGCTAAACACTGTGAGGCAGATATAACTTCAAATTTGTCACCATGGGACTGTGTGACCTTGGGCAAATAAACTCTCTGAAACTAATTTTTCTTATCTGTAAGATGGGATTTCTTTTATAGGATTAACTGAGATAATATTGCTTCCCTTTCCCATTTGCTGTGTCTTTCTGAATTCTCTTTATCTTTTTTTTTTTTGGCACAAGCCAGGATCCATCTAGGGTAGGGTCTAAAGTAGGGTCATCTGCATGTCACCCCCAACCCATGACAGACATTGTTAACCGATGTTGATTATTTCTTGCTGAGGCCACATGGGACTTCAGAATCCTTCTCAACACAGTTATGCAGGCAGCCACTACCAGTTGATTAGTTAGGCTAAGGAAGAAGAAGAAACGTGTTTGTTGTTCCTGGTCTGAGGTTGCTACGCTATTGATTGTATTGACTTATTTGACCGAATCATAGCTGGAGAAATGCTGCGTATTCTACTTGTGGTCCACCAGGCTCCCCAGTCTTAGACTGTCAGAAAAAGGTCAGTGGATGCTGCCTCCAGATACACTTCACATAGAATTTTGCCAGTTTCGAGAAGGCTGGGAAGATATTCTGATTTGAACAACTCTCAAAATGGCTGCATGAGGACTCAAAGGGAAACACAGCCAGGGTGAGATAACAGAGTCGGGAAGGAGAAGGTTGGTTCCTCTGCACATCCGATGGTGGGGCTGCCATTCCACACCTACCCCGCGGATTGGCAGGCTCGAGGATGCAGCAGATGGCCTACATTCTGTTTGGGAGACCATGGCAGCTTTGATGTGTTAGACACTTGGGAGGAGGGAGGAAACTGGGGTGGGGGAGGTGGCTGCAGGTCAGAGGGCTCTCTGCTGCTCTGGGTCAGAGGGGTCTAGGAGCCCAGAGCCTTGACAAAGCAGGACCGGCCTCTATTTCTCAGGACACTCACTAAAACAGCCCATCTGTGCCTTGGCATTCTGTACCAGACACTGACAACACAGTGCCCAAACTAGACACACAGCCAGGCCCACACCCCCTGGAGCAGATGGTCTGCTGGTGTCCTGTGTCTTTCATCTGAGTCTGTGGTGGAGAGTCCAGGGATTGCCTGTGACCTGCCAGGACAGGACTACTTTCTGCCCAGCCCCCAGATGTCACACTGTCTTTGCCAGGTGACCTGAGACTAATCTTAGCATGTCACAAGGAAGAAGAGCCTTTCTCATCACACAGACTGGAGCCTTAGGGTTCCGGTGTCCCTTTCCAGGGTGGCCCAAGAAGAGATGAGTCTCCCACGGTGGGCGCCTGCAGGAATCTTCACTGGGAGAGAGAATGCCTCTGTCTCAGGAAGGGACCAGAGTGGGCACGGCTCCTCCCACCAGCTGCCAGGTGGGTGCTGGGCAATGGAGCAGAGCTAATGGGCACCTCCCGTCACTGTCGATTGCACTGATTGTGTTATCTGGGGGGACTGAGCACTTGGTTAAATGGAATGGAGATAGCATATCAAACGAGCAAATTGATTCTACAATCAGCTGCTGCTTGGTCCCTGAGGGTGCTCCCCACTGTCAGAGAGGGTAGGATAATCTGTGGGAGATAAGCCATTTCTACGGAGAGGGTGTCTCCAGACACTCCGGTTGATTCTGATGGAAGCCTCTGGCCCTGCGACCTCCCTCGCCAGGTTCCTGGGGTTCTCTCTGCCTGGGCTGACTGAGATCAAAGGTATAGAGGCCGACAAAGAGGGTGTGATACAGGGGAGGTGTGTGTTAACTGCTTAGTCATGTCTGACTCTTTGCGACCCCATGGACTGCGGCTCCTCTGGCCATGGGATTTTCCCGGCAAGAATACTGGAGTGGGTTACCAGGTTTCGGGGGCCAAATGCCCAGTCTCTTCAGGTACCTTAATGTGTACCAGACACTGAGTCAGGCCATCCCCAGATCTTGGATTATGTGACACTTACAAGTCTGTGAGGTGAGATTCTTATTTCCACATTACTGGAAAAGAATTGGAAGCCTAGAGAGGTAAGGTGACAACCTGCCTGGGGCAGGAGTTGGGATCTGAACCTACCTTGATCTGGTTCAAAAGCCCTAGTCTTTCCAGGACACCAGTCTGCCTCACAGGAGGAGGGGACTGGTGCTCCCCAGCAGAGAGCCTTCTAGCCAGTACAGGAAGCTAAGGCCCAGAGAAAGGACTGGACCTGTCCACAGTCTGATGCAGGTTGGAAGTGGAGCTGGGGCCACAGTTTCTGGCACCTGGGACCTAAGCTGAGTCTTAGCCAAGCTGGGCCCCCAGGAGGCCTTTGGGCTGGGACCCAGGGAGCCCCATTCTGTGCGCATCTGAGTCTGGAGCTCAAAACCGGAGGCCAAGGACACTGCTTCACAGGGAGGGGGCACCGTGTCACATAGGCACCAGGGTTTAAATGTCAGCTCTGCCACTTAAAAGTCAAGGGAGCCCAGGCCAGTCACCGCTGTGTCCTGAGCTAAAAACGGGCGTTTTGGAGAGGTTTTATGAAAATCTTAATGTTCTAAGTAGCAGGGGTTTCTGGGGGGAAGGGTGGTGGTGGGGATACAGAAGGCGAGGCCACACTCCGAGGGCGGCTGCCCTCTGGAATTGGGAGAGGCTGGCCCGGCTGAGGCCACCCTCTCCTTCCTGGGGGACCATGTTCCCTGTTGTGTAGCAGTATGTGTGACCTCGAGGATGTTAGTGTTGTTGTCATCTGTTAAAGGCGGATAATATTGTACCACATGGTGCAAAGGATCGCCGCCTCCAAGGCTGGCATGGAGCTGGGGGACAGTGGCCCATAGCCATACAGCCCCCCAGGATCCCCAGGCTGCTCGGTCCACCTGGTGCCTGGACACAGGAATGCACTCCCTGGGCGGCCGCTCCCTCCCCAGCTCTCGCGGGCCGGGGCTGGGAAAAACCTCCTCCACTCCCCGCTCCCAGCGGCGGAGGCCCCGAGCTTCCCGGCAGCCCCCGGCCCTGGTGTGGTCCCTCCGCCACCGCCGCCTGGGCCCTCCCCCCGCATTAGCTCTTAAGCTATGCAAATAGACATCGGAGGGAGCCCTGTTTAAAGTATTTAGACGAAATGAAAAAAGGCTTTCATCGGCACTAATGAGCCATTCAGGATGCCTCCCCGGTGGATTCTCTCCCGCTCCGCCTCCCGGCCCCCGCCGCCCTGCTGTGGCCCCTCTTGGGATTGGAAGCCCCCTCCTCTCGGCTCTAGCGGGTCCTCCCAGGGAGAACCGCGGGCTCCGCCCCTGTCCTCCCCTGAACCCAGCGAAGTGAAGGTGGAGACGGGGCGGTGGGTGAGGGGTCGAGATGCATCTCCACCCCCACAGACTGGGATCCAAATGCGGCGGGGTGCTCATCTCTGATTTGGGAAGCCCATACCGACTGGGGATTCTTCTTCATAGCTTCCAGGGGTAGCGTTTTGTCCCTGTCTGACAGATGGGGAAACTGAGGCTCAGTGAGGCCCAGGATGTTGCCAGGGGTCACAGCATGGGGGGGCTGAGGAGCTTGAACCGGTTTGTATGGAGGCAATGGGGGAGGGTGGTAGTCTTTTCTTTCAGCCGCCCCAGGCAGCAGGCAGGTTCCCCCACCAGGGGTGGAACCCTCGCCATGCATCGGAAGTGCAGAGTCTTAACCACTGCACCACCTGGGAAGTCAGGGGTGGTGGTCTTCACGCAGTGTAGACCTGGGGCAACTGCTGCACCAGGCCCAGGTGGGCCGCCTGCTTAGGGTTACTGTTTCTGCAGATCTCTCTGCTCCAGACAGAAAAACCTCAGTTTCCAATCCCCCATCTATCTCTCACTAGCTGTGTGACTTGAGCTGGGGGCTGCCTACCCCAGCATTTGCTTCTTCATCTGTGGAGTGGGGTCCTCCTAGTTTGCAGATGGCCAACTAGAGACAGGCCCCTCTGCCACCCTGCCCCCCATCCTCTGCCAGGGCAGGAGGGGCCTGCTGATCTCAGAGGTCAGCACATGGAGGGGGCCCCAGAGTCCTCAGACAGGTCAGGCTTGATCCCTACTTGTGGCAGCATCAGCTTTCAGCTATGGGGAGCATGCCTGCTGGTGGGTACAGGGGGAGTCTAGGGGTTACAGTGGGCAGGGAGCCTGCCCTTTGGGGCTCTGGAGGTTAAGCTGCCCAGCATAGGGAGAATGAAAATTTAATGGGATCCATTTATTATCCCATAAAAGCTAATGACTTTATTCTGGAGGTTCCCTGGCCCCTTTCAAGTTTTAATAGGGGATTAGTGAGGGCCTGGCCCCTGCAGACCCCCATTATCCCAGAGCCGGAGGGCAGGAAGAGAGGCCCCCGGAGTAAGAGCGCTTGGGCTCCCCCCAGAGCCGGAGCTTGGTGTCCACAGTGACAGTTTCACTGGGTCCAGCCTGCCTCCTGAACTGAGGGTCCCCAGCTAGAGGCACAGAGGGTCACAGAGGGCCCCGAGGCCTGAGTCCATGTGCCACTACTGACGTAATGACCCAACAGTATTCCTGTGTCTGAGGTAGGTTTTCTGCTGTTGACTTCTTGTATTAACAGGAAAGGCAATATAAACCCAATAGAACAGATGGGGAAGCTGAGGCCCCCAGCTGGGCTGTGGCTTCTCCAAGATCACCCGGAAGCTATGGCAGAACCAGAATGGATACACTCTGCCTCCTGTGCTTTGGGGCCAGGCAGCTGTCATTCCTCTTGCTCACGTACTAAGCAGACACTCAGCACCTTCACATGCAACCACCTATCCTCCCCAGAGGCAGAGCCATTTGAAGCCCAGAATGGTGACGCTGTCTCAGGTTGCACAGCCAGTGCATGGCAAGCCTGGGACTAGGACCCAGCGCTCAGGAGCTCCTCACTCAGCTTTGTCTACTGCTGCCACTGGCCCTCAGCTGTACCTCTTCACTATCTCCCCGTTAACTGGCCACCACTATCCTAGGGTACTCATACTGAGAGCCCTGCAGCTTAGGGTGATGGGAAGGAGGTCCTGGTGGTGTCCTGGAGGGACCATTGTTGGGGTGGACAGTGGTTTGAGTGGAGGAGAAACCCTCCCAGGGAACTCTCTGCCAAAACAGGTGCCTTACCCCTTCTGTCCCATTTGCTCACTTTGCCTGTTTGAGGGCTTCCTTGGTGGCTCAGAATCTGCCTGCAATGCAGGAGACCCAGGTTTGATTCCTGGGTTGGGAAGATGCCCTGGAGAAGGGAATGGCTACCCACTCTAGTATTCTTGCCTGGAGAATCCCATGGACAGAGGAGCCTGTTGGGCTACAGTCCATGGGGTTGTAAATAGTTGGCCTTGACTGAGCAACTATCTAACAGTCTTTTGTCTCTTTACACTTTCCCCATCCTACCATACCCAGCTCCTGTCCCTCCTGGGCAGTAGGGAGCCACCCCTGCCTGGCCCAGGGGGTGACAACAGCTCTCTCCTCTGATCTCCTGGTGGCACTTCTTGGTGGACCCTCAGCATGGGTACAACTTGTGCCCATGGCCAAGGATCCAGCACAAGGCACATCTCTTCCTTCATCTCTGCTCGCAGTTGCTGACCCTGGAGCCAGGCACAGTGCAGAGTGGGCTCAGAGGACATGGTCTCCAAGCCAGGATTCTGCCTGTCTGCAAACTCAGAAGGCTTCCTGCTCCCCAGAGTACTTGGCCCTTGGCCAGCAGGGGTGGGCAGGGGAGGGTGGGGTGTGTCCTACAGGGAGAAGATGGGCAGTCAGCCCTTGGCAGTGCCCCAGCACAGCTCCAACTGGCACTTGATGAAGTCTCTACCAGCGCGAGCTGGTAGGCCTCCAGCCTCAGACTATCCTCCCTTCCTCCACCATTGACCACTGCCCCATCATACCCTCTTACTACCTTCTCTTGGCCAAGGTGTGGCAGTTTGGTCAAATCTGCAGTACAGAGATGAATGGAGCCCCTCCTCTCGTCTGGGATCCAGAAAGTGGCCAGTCCCCAGAATCTGAGCTCTTGTAGCCTCTGTGTACATCTCAGCCCACCCTCTTTCACACAGGAAGAAACGGAATACAGAGAAGTTTCCCAGGTCACACAGCAAACCTGGGGCAGGGCTAGAACTCAAGACGTTGGGGCTCAAAGGGCATCTGGCCCAACTGTTCTGAACAGTGAACCCTCCACTACTCCTGGGGCCATCTACCATCTGAGGGTATACCTCCAGCGAGAGGAAGTGTGCCAGGAGCAGCTATCCCCCACTGTACTAGGGTGGGTAGGTAACCCTGTACTAGGTGGGTAACCCTGGGCTTCATCAGCTCCAGGGTTGGGGTCTTCTTGCCAGATGCAGGGAGTGTCAGGAGTTGGCCCGCCAGTCCTGGTTCTGCCCCTAAGAGGTTAATCCCTCTGCAGAAATCACTCCCCTATCTCAAGCCTCCATTTCCCCATCAGTAAAACAGAGAAGGTATCTAAGGGCCCTGCCAGCTCTCACCTTCCAGGATCCAGTGAGCCACAAAGGGCTCCTTGAATAAAAATATGGAAGGCCACTGTTTACTGGTGGCTCAGATGGTAAAGAATCTGCCTGCAATGCAGGAGACCTGGGTTCAGTCCCTGGGTTGGAAAGATCCCCTGGAGGAGGGAACAGCTACCCACTCCAGTATTCTTGCCTAGAGAATTCCACAGACAGAGAAGCCTGGTGGGCTACAGTCCACAGGGTCACAAAGAGTCGGACATGACTGAACGACTAACATTTTCACTGTTTACTGAGAATTTATCACACACCTAGCACCATTAGAAGTGCTTTACCAGAATCAACTCATTTAACCTCCCACAATTACTCTGAGATATGAACTTTCATAGATGAAGAAACAGGGACCCAGGGAAGGGCAATTGTCAAGTTACCAGTTTGGATGTGTCAGATTCAAATGTAGACGCCTTGCAGCCCTAGAGCAGTGCTGGCTAGTAGAACTTTTTGTGATGATGGAAATGTTTTATATTTGCATGTGTGACATGGTATTCAGTGGCCACACATGGCTAGTGAGCCCTTGAAGTGTGGCTAGTAAGACTGAGGCACCAAATTTGAAATTCAATTTCATGTTCATGAATTCAAACTGCCACATGTATGTAATAGCTACCTTGATGGAAAGCGCATCACCTGACCTCTTGACCCCAGAAGTATTCACTTTTCAGAAGGGAAGAGCCTGGCCAGTGTTGGGGTTGGGGGATGGCATTCCAGAGAAGATTAAGATGGGCTGGCAGTGTCTACCCTCCTCTTTGGGCCCGGGGCCAGGCAGGGAGAGGTGACAAGGAGTCCTGGGACTTCCTTAGGTTTTTCATAAAGGCCTCAAGAGAGGGGCCTGTCAGCCATTCAGTCCATCAAGGAGGGACAGGTACTACCCACCCGTGATGTCTGCTTTCCAACCTTGTCCGAGCACTGGTGTTCTGAGAGGTGGGGTGTTCAGTGGGCAATTTGGGGAGCTCAGGCAGAGCCACTGTAGGAGGTCTTCATGGATGGACGGCAGCCAAGAATGCTTGGCCTCCGGTGATTTGGCCCAGGATGGGCTCAGGGTGTGTGGACATTCTATGACAATGCCCGCTGTGCTGGCTGACCTGCCCCTACATCCCTGCCCAGCCAGGCACATGGGGGCAGGGAGCCTGGCCTGGCCACCACCCCAGGGCTCCTGGGGCAGCCCCAGAGTAGCTGCCTGACCTTGGGGTCAGGGGAGGGCCTCACACATGGATCAGGCAGGACTTCCTAGGGAGCTGTCTTCCACTCAGAGCAGCGCCTTCTATGCCTGGAATCAATCTTTTACACTTTACATGTGAAGAGACTGAGGCTGAGAGGCAAAGTGATTCATTCTAGTTCACATGGGAGGGAATTGGCAAATAAGGGGTTTCAACTATGTCTTCCTGCTCCACAGCCTGAGCTTAAGTTTTAACTGCAGAGTTGCTGCTTCACATGTGATCATGTGGGCCTATGTGTACACCTAAGTGTATGTGCCTGCACGCACACGTGTGTGTAGTTCCAGACACACTAACATAAGTCATTTCCACTTGTCCTTGCCTGTGGATGCCATACCGTGGAACCCAGCCTCACGGCCCTCAAGCCTGGGCAGGCTCTGCCTCCCGGAAGTGATGCCTTTCTCCCCACGGCAGCTGCGCTCCGTCCTTTTCACTCCGCCACCTTCTTGGACCTCGCCTTGACCCTTCCCAGAGCCCTGTGGCTGGGACAGCTCCCCAGGCTCTGGGTGTGTGGTGGGGAGAAGGGACAGGGCTCTGGGCTCCTGCCCTCTTCTCCCCACAGCCCCCTCCCTCCTGTAAGGCTGTGACCAGGGGCTCAGGGTACAGGGAGCTCCCAGCTAACTGCCACGTTCGCCGCTTTCCAATTTAAAATCTAATATGGTCTCGCCACTGCAGAGCTGGGGGCTGGAGAGGTGATTAATGAGGCCTCTGCTATAGCATCACCTGCTGTGCGCTACACCTTCCCCTGCGGCCCTGTGTTCCCCCTCCTGCCTGCCCGCGCCCCTGGGAACCGGGGGGTCCTAATCCTGCCGGCTCACAGTTCCTGGTGCTCGGCAGGAGGCACGGGCGTTGGGGGCCTGAGGTGGGGGATTGGGAGAGAACTAGGGGCTGGGCTTGGAGCAGGTGGGGGGGAGCAGGGCTGATGGCCATCCCTGGGGCAGGCTGGAAGAAGGAGGAGGAACACTCTGGGCATCCTTGGGCATCACCTCCCTCACCACCGGGAAGCTGATCAGTCTGCCGAACTCCACCCCATCATGCCCACTGGTAGGAGTGTGGCCAGGGAAGAGGAGGGACATGGCCCCAAGCTGGGTGCTCAGGTCAGCCCTCCCCCAGCACCAACAGCTCCCACCACCTCCTCAGTGACCGCAGGGATCGTATTTCTCTGACTGGAAACCTTGACAATGTCCGCTGGGATGAGGAAGGCTGTGAAGGCAGAAAGGCATTCTCCTTGGAGCTGGTACCAGCCCAGTGGTGGAGTTGGGGAACAGGAGGGCTGTTCTGGGGAGGAATGGCCATCCCCTCCATCCTCTGCCCCCTGCCCAAGTCCAGACACTGGCCAAGGAGAAGCCCTCCCAGCCACTGAGCCCAGCAAGGCACCAGGACCTGAGATCGGGTACCACCCTGGGTCCTAGATCAGCATCTCTAGGTGGCTGTCCCTTCCCAACCCCCTCTGAAGTTCAAAAACTGGCAGTACTGAGGTGGCTCCCAGATACTGTGCCCACCTCTGAGCCTGGTAGCCCCAAGATTTTGTGGCCTTTGGTCAGAGGAAGAGGCTCACTCTGTGTACCAAGGGTCCAAGTGACCTTGTGAACTTTGCCCTGTGGCTGATTCTGTCAGCTATATCTGGCAGGAGATGGGTTGAGGGAGTTGGCTGAGCCTAGACCCTCAGCTGCCCTGATCCTCAATGCTGAGGAGGTGTCTCTCTCCCCTAGAGGTCATTAGAGTGTCTGTCCTTAGCTTGGAAAGCTGAGGAGCCTGGTGAGGCCTTGTCAGAGCTGTCTCCAGCATGGGAGATAGCTTTGCCACTGACGGGTTGTGCGACCTTGGGCTTTTCTTGCTCTCTCTGGGCCTGTTTTGGCTTTCCATGTAGTACTTTGTTCCTGGTTTCTTCTAGGTTCTGCGGGTGGGTGGGTGGGTGAGAGGGTGGAGAGCCTCTCTACTCTCAGTGCCCAAGTGCAGGGTTGATGGAGCCTCATGGTGGGCAGTGGTAAAGGCGGAGGGGGCCTGGCAGGGCAGGTGACTATGTTCTGTTGACTTGCCCATTTCCTCTGGTTGTTACTGGGCCCCGGTCTCCTCATCTCCAGCACCAGAAGAACTTGTGTGTGTGTGTGTGTGTGTGTGTGTGTGCGTGTAGGTGGGGTAATCTCATCCAGGTATGTTCTCTCCCTTGACTTCCTGCCACTTTGAGCCCCATTCTGCCCTTCCAGCATCTATGGGGGAGACTCTGGGAGTCCTGCCTTACTTCTAATTGCCCTGTGGAAGAGTCCCTGGAGGCCTGGGATCTGCACTTAGAGGCTTGGAGGGGGCAGAGAAAGGGCAGCCTGGGACCTTCTCCTAGTGGCATGGGGCCTAAGCTTCCCCAAGGCATGGCCCCTGCACCTGTGGACCATCCCAGACTCCCCTTGTTTCCATGGGACTCTGAGGCTCCCCAAGCTCAGCTTGTCCTCCCCACTTCCCCCAGCAGGCCTGAGTGGGGGAGGGGAGGGATGCAGAGCTGAGCAGCTCAAGTCTCCTTGAGGGGTCAGTGGAGCCCAAGATTGGGGAGACAGAGAATGGAATGGGCTCTGGGGAGAGGAGAGACCAGCCTGAGCTGAGACCTGCAGTGCCTGCACCCAGGGCCACAGAGTCCCAGGGTATGGGGACAGGAGTGCACAGACATGCAGGGACATATGGACGCAGACACCTAGGGTTAGATAGACCAGCCAGGGCAAGATGTATACAGACATGGCTACTTGCAAATCTGGGGCTTCTTCTCCAGACCCCTGGGAACACCAGATGGACTCAGCTGTGCAGCCCGTAATCCCTCTGTCTCCTCTCTTGCCCCAACCTTGCTCTGATTTCTTCCAAGTACCCTGCCAGGTGGAGTGTGTGTACACCTTGAGTTGAGAAGGCTAAGTCCTCTCCCCATGTCCCTGGCAGTCTCCTCTACTTGAGGCCGAGGGCAGTGAAGGACCCAGGAACACCAGGGGTAGCATCAGAAATACAGGTGAAACAGACTAGGCTCAGGGCAGCACCCCGACCTGCACAGCAGGCCTAGACTGGCAGGCAGGGTAGGGAGATGAGCGGGAGATGGCTGGACCCAGAAGATCAAGGCTAGAACTCTGCCAGAAGGTGGGAAGAATGGAGTGGGCAGTGAAGGAAAGTGGACAAGGGGAGGCTGGACAAGCAGATGCACTGGTGACCTCTGTCAGACAAGCCTTGTTTGGCCCCACCATTACACCTTTCCCTGGAGATGCCAGGGGCTCTTCTGTCCTCAAAAGAAAGTGAATCCCTCTCCCCCACTTCCTCTAACCAGCCAGAAAATAGGACCTCACAACAGGAGGGAGCCTGCCAGCTGCCCAAGCAGATGTTTCAAATCACTAGCACATCCCCTTGCTGGATATAAATGATATCTCAGAATGTCCATCAGAGCAGCAACCCAGGGTGAAGGCCCTTAGAAGCACCCTACCTCCAATGGCTAGTCTCAGCTTCCTAGTCAGGCCTGGGCCAGCTTGTGCTCACTGCCCACTTCTACCTTACAGGCTAGCCCTGGACCCCTCCACTTTCTGATCTGCCCCTCCAGTGACTACCTGGAAATCAGCCCCTCCTGGTGCTGCACAGCTCCGGCTACAGGCATATGTTCCTCTTAAGCAGGGCTTCCAGTTTCCTCCCTGTCACCAACTCCTCTGATTTTCTTTGATCTGGATGCTGTTGTTTGAAAGAGGTGGGACAGGTGCCATGAATTCCTGAGGAAACTGAGACACAGGGGAGTGACATGATTTTCCCCAGGTCACCTAGGTAGTAAGGGCTTCCATGGTGGCTCAGCCAGTTAAGAATCTGCCTGCCACGCAGGAGACCTGAGTTCAGTCCCTGGATAGGGAAGATCCCCTGGAGAAGGGAATGATTACCCTCCTCTAGTACGCTTGCCTGGGAAATCCAATGGATGGGGGAGCCTGGAGGGCTATAGTCGATGGGATCACAGAAGAGCTGGACATGACTGAGCAACTGAGCACACACAGCAGCAGCACCTAGCTAGTAAGAGCCAGTATCAGGTTTAAACCCTGGGAGTCCTGGCCCTCTGACAAGCATTCTTCTAGTCATGTTCTTCCTTTGGGGCCACCCCCCCCTCCCAAGGCACAGTTTGGCTCTCCACACGGTGCAGTATCCCCCATTACAGGCTCTGGGGCTCCCTAGGCACCTGCTGGCTGGTGGGACCCGGGCCAGACGCTCAGCAGGTGGCCGCTTGGGGGACAAAGGAGCTGATGCTCAGCTGCTGGGCTGCGAGGGAGGGAGGGAGAAGCTGTGGGGGTGGGGAGGGGAGGAGGGATGGGGCTGGGAGTGGGAGGGGCTGGGTCTGCTTCTGTGCCTTTAATAAGGAGACAGAATGCAAAGCAGGGTAAAACAGCATGCAAATGAACATCTGTTGGGGGCTGCTCTGTGGTTCAGGCACTTTTCACAGGGGCCCTGCAGTTCTGCCCTTGCAGCCCATGACCAGCTGGAAGGAGAGTCCTGAGGGTAGAGAGAGGAGTCAATGGGAGGGGAGGAGTGGGTGACTTGGGGAGATGCTGAGGTTTTTGCCAGAGTGCAGGAGTCCAGCTGGGCTCCTGGGGACTTCACTGCGGGAAGGGAGAGACTCACACCTTGGATTATTCTGCAACACTTGTGGTTTGGTGGCAGGTTCATTTCAGTTCAGCTCAGTCATGTCTGACTCTTTGCAACCCCATGGACTGCAGCACACCAGGCCTCCCTATCCATCACCAACTCCTGGAGTTTACTCAAACTCATGTCCATTGAGTCAGTGACACCATTCAACCATCTCATCCTCTGTCATCCCCTTCTCCTCCCATCTTCAATCTTTCCCAAGATCTTTTCAAATGAGTCAGTCCTTCACATCAGGTGGCCAAAGTATTGGAGTTTCAGCATTAGTCCTTCCAGTGAATATTCAGGACTGATCTCCTTTAGGATGGACTGGTTGGATCTCCTTGCTGTCCAAGGGACTCTCAAGAGTCTTCTCCAACACCACAGTTCAAAAGCATTAATTCTTTGGCACTCAACTTTCTTTATAGTCCAAATCTCATATCCACACATGACTACTGGAAAAACCATAGCCTTGACTGGATGGGCCTTTGTTGGCAAAGTAATGTCTCTGCTTTTTAATATGCTGTCTAGGTTGGTCGTAACTTTTTGGTGGCAGGAGGGACCCTGTATCTGCTCTGCCTTCTTGAGGGCTTAAAGGGACCCTCAGACCCAGCAGAGATGGGAAGAGTTGTGATGGAGGGCACCAAGCAAGGCCTGGCCCAGGGATCCCAGAGTCTTGCTGGGACCCTCAAAGACCAAAAAGATGAGCCCTCTCACTACACGTAAGAAACTGAGGCTCAGAAGAGTCCCTGGCTAGGAATCTTTTGTCCTTTTGAAGGTGAGTGGTTGGATGGTGTTTAGCAACTTATTTGTGTCGTATTCAATTAAAATCAGAGAGTCTGTAGTGTAGCTGGTGAGGCAGTCACGGCTGAGCTTGTGAAGATTAAGGGCAGGGATTATGTAGTATTCCTGCCTATTAAAGCACCTGAGAGGTGCTGAAAATAGAGAGGTGTTGCATGGAGAGGGGATGGGTGGATGAAGGATGGATAGGCTAAGTTCCTGATGTGGGGTAGGTGAGAGAAGAGAGAGAACCCTGTGGGCTGGATGATCAGATAAAGAGGGGGTGGTTGAATTGAAACAAATAGAAGGTTCCAGATATAGCATTCCAGGTATGGGAAAATGGCTAAGGGAAAATGGAGAGGTTGGACTGAACAAGACATGTACAGGGTCTAGGGTTCACTCTCTCTCTGTCTCTCCATTGGCCCTTTCCCACCCACTCATTCCTCCTCATCTCCTGGCAGAGCCCCTTGTCACTGCTGGGCCCAGCCAGGACCCCACCCCACCCCCACCCCCTATCCCTGGCTCCTTTCCACCAGCCTGCCTGCCAGCCAGGCTGCAGACTCTGCAGCCTGAGACCCGGATTGTTGTTAGAGAAGCGGCAGGTTTGTTTACTCCAGAGCCCGCCGAGAAATCTCAACAATCAATGGCCAACAACACTGCCGGCGCAGCGGCATCGATCCTCGCCTCCAAGGGCTGGCAGCCCGGTGGCAGGTAGGCAGGTGGAGGGAAGCTGGGGCAGGCTTGGTGCCCAGTCTTGTCCAAGAGCTGAGATTCAAGGCAAGTTTGGGCCTTCCCCGCCAGGGGCTGGACCTCAGCAGGAGTGGGGATACTGGGTAGGTGGGCAGTCCAGCTTCAGGATAGGAGTGACTGGTATTCTCATTCACTAAGTCTCCTAAAAGATCAGAGAGTAAGAGTTACCCAAGGTCACTGGTCTCTGGGCCAAGACTTCAGGGTTCACTTGACCCCCCATCCTGTGCTCTATCTTGGCCTCCAAGTGTCAGAAAGGGTGTTTTGTTCTTCTGCCCTCTAAGGACTGAGCCAGATAAAATATCCCTAATCTGCAGCAGTAAGGACTGAGGGTAGATGTCAGGAAAATAAGCCACTGTCATCACCAGAAATGTGCTAGAAGAAAGTCAGGAGCCATTTATATCTTGGGTCTGTCTGAACATGGGCTTGAACCTGGCTTATAAAATGCAGATAACAGGTTCTACCTCACAGAGATGATATGAGGACTAAATGAGCTAATGTATAGTATATAAAGCACTCAGTACAGTGCCTGGCACATTAGTTGGTAACTAATAAATACTTGCTATTATTGTTGCTACTACTACTATTAATAGGATAGTGATACTCTCCTGGGTTCTCATCTGTTTGTACTGAAGTTTGCCTTAGGGTGGGGGAGTAGGCACAGTCCTGGCTGCAGCCAGATTTTGCAAAATGGGGAGGCACTTCTGAGTCATTTTATTACTTATTGGCTTTAAGCCCAGGGTAAGTAACTTAATCTCTGAAACTCAGTTTTCCTGTCTATAAAGTGGGCATAACTAGTCTCTGGTTTTATTAAATAGAAAAGCCTTAAAAATGAAAGACTTGGCTCCTGAGGGTACTGAGACAGGCCTCATACCCCAAAAAGATGTTTGTGAGATGGATAAATGAATGAACCTCTAGGGATGGATATTCCCCAGGGACAGCTCTTTTAGGAGCTGTGGAAGGTTCATGGACATGAATTGTTGTGGTTCTGGAGGACTCCTTCACCTCCACCTTTTCATTTAAGTGCATGAAAGGCTCAGAGCAGCTCCCAAGGTTTCATATTGGTCCTGCCAAGCTCTGAGAGGGTGTCTGAAGATGAGATGGAAGAGGAAGTGATAAAGACAGATGACATGGGGTTGCCCCTCCCTTATCTCAGTTCTTGAGTTCATGCAGGGTACCCCTCCCAGGCAGCAGAAGTGGTGGGTACATACTATGGGAAGGAATCAAGAAGCCTAGGCTCTGGGCTTAACTCTGCCATTGCCAACCTGTCCAGGTCAGGAGTTTGTTCAATGGGTATTTAATGTCCGCCAAGTGCACCTGGGGACCCGAGCAGTGGTGGTACCAGGGTGGCCAGAGAGAGGCTTTAGCCCTCTTAGAATGGCCATCAGAACCCCACCCCTAAGCCACCTCAGGCTGACGGCATGACAGCTTAATTTGTGGAAGGAAAAAACTAAGTCAAGGCTATAATTTACAGTTGGGATAATTGGCCAACCGTTAGGAAAGGGAAAAAATCCTAACATACAATCTATGTAAAAATAGTGTGCTTGCTACGCAAACTCAGCTTCAATCCCAGCTGCCATGCACCCAACTCTCCTTTCTAAACAGGCAGCTGACCCTAAACTTCTTCCAGAGAAGAATTCTAGAACTGTCCTGAAATGGAGGGTCTGAGCAGAACAAACTCGGAGCCTTCCCTCCTGTGTTCAGTCTTCTTGCTTCTGGAAAGGGGCATCAGGCACTAGGAGCTCGTGACCCCACAAGGTGGGCAACTTGATGGGGGAAAGGCAGGGGGTGATGGGAGCCCAGAAGACTGCCCCAGCTCAGGCTGAGGGTCTGAGAAACCGTAGAGTAGATGCCCCATAAATATATGCTGAAGAACTGCATGAAGGGCCAACTAAGCTGGGACCTGAAGCATGAGGTAGAGTGAGCCAGGTTGGCCCAGGAGCAGAAAAGAATTTCAGGCAGAAAGGACAGCAAGAGCCCAGAAGCTGATGAGAACATGGCTAGTTCTGGGACCTGATTATCTTGGCTGGGTAAGTTGGTCTTCCTTCTGGAATTAGTCTGAAAGCGGCCTTGGAGACCTCCGAGTGTCTGCTCCCCACCTCCCAGCTGCTGACTCTGGCTGGTAGCATTGTCTCAACACCACTCCCCCAGCCACTTACATACAGAGCCTAGCTCTTTCTCCCTGAGAGCAGGCCAGTAAGCTGAGGATCCAGAAATCTGCCCTAATGTGCTTTCAGGCTTGGCAACCACCAGTCTGGTGCACCCTTAAATTCAACGTTCCAGAAGGTGGAGACCTACAGAGGGCAGAGGCATGCCTGAGGCCAGACAGGTAGCCTAAGGCTCTTAACCACCTGAAGTGAGAGGTTCCTTTGCTAAAGTAACCCCTGCCTATAGACCCTTTTCCACACCCTCTTTCTTATTGGGGGCTGGGGTACCCAGCCCTGACAGCTCTGCCCAGGTGGGGGCGCAGCATCCCTGAACTGAGCCTAGCCTGGCAAACGGGGCCTGGAGAAGTGGGGACAAGGAGGGGAGGGGAGCTGACAGGCTTGGGCACCTAGGTAGGGCCAGGGTGAAGGGAGGGCTTTAAAGAAGCAGGATTTTTAACGTGCCCCGCCACCATTCAGACAGCCATTGGTGAGAAAGGTACAGAAGCTCTAATTAAGCCCAGTTTCTAATTAAACCCAGTCCCTGTGTCTCCTCGATCCCCATTAGCACCCCATGGTGTCCCGAAGGCATTTTAAGCTGCCACCCTGCTGAGGAAGCTGGGACCGCCGCCAGGGCCTGCCAAGCTCGATGAGCTTGGGCCTGTGAGGGGTAAAAAGCCAACCCAGACTTTCCTTCCAGTCCATGGCAGTCTCTGGGCCCTCCAGTCTCCTCAGAAGCCCAAGGGAGTCTCCTGGATGCCATGTCAACCTCCGGGACTCTGGGTACAATCTAGACTGTCTCCCACTGAGCCTTGTCTCCGGCACTCTCACAATGTGCCAGGCTGGGCAACAGAGAGAAGGGCTTGGTGTTAGCTTTGGCTTCAGCCCCCAGACTCAGGAATGTACCCTGAGACTCCAGCACCTACCACAGAGTCTGCAGGAAGCAGCAATTACCATTTCAGGTTAAGGCAGCCCTGGTTTGTTAACCCCTTCAGCACTAGGGCTCCTGGAAGTGAGATTTTCCTTTTCTTCTTGCCTTCCGGAGCCTGCTCCCCACTCACCCCTACTTCCTGTCCCCTCCCTCACTCTTCCCACCAAACACTCCATCAGAGTTCAGAGACAGGGAGCATCAGGTCCAAGGTCACACAGCCAGTGGAGGGAGCCTCTGCCTCTGGACACCCAAGTCTTACCCCAGTTTCTTCAACTTCCACCTTCACCATCTCCCCAGGCCATGTTCACACATGCAGAGTTTAATTAACTTTATTGATATTCAGAAATTAGGAGAATGACTAAAGGTAATTGCTCATTAAAAATCATTAAACTGACACAGCAGGCTTGGGCACACGCTGCCCCTCCCAAACCGCTTTCCTCCCACCTCATGGCAGGATCGCCAGCTACCAACTGCGGGGAGGATTACTGGTGGCTCACGGCGCCCCTCAAGCCTAATGCTGACTGTGACCCCACGGCTGCAGAGGGAGCAGGGAGCTAAGCCCATGGGGTTGAGCTTGGCCCAGCACCATCTTGCCGTGCCCCCCTAGGTCTCCACCTCTCCCATCTCCTGCTGCTTCTGGGCCGCTTCTGGCTGCATCTGTGTCTTTCTGCCTAAACCTGAGCAAAGCTCTGAGGCTCTCCTCTAGAGGCCACGAGGCTGAGGGATGCAGCACTCAGGCCGCAAATGCTCACAGCCTGAGGCCCTTACTGCTTGGGGCCTCCTTCTCATGGTTGAAGCCCTCAGGAGTCCTGAGATGGCCCAGTGCCTTGTCCCTCAGTGAGACCACTCAATACCCCAAGGACTGGGACCTTGCAGCCCTGCTGGGAGGAAGAGGTGCACCAGGGCTGGCCCAGGTCCAGGCCTTCTCTCCTCATGCCTGGCATTGCTGGGCTGCTTCCTCTTCTCCTTTGGGGGGTGGGTATAAACAAAGATCTTTCCAAGCAGGCAGACCCCTATTCCGCATACCACTTGGGGGAGAGTCTCTTGGGCACTGGAGAGGTCCAGATGGTCAGGGACACTGGCTGGAGACACACAGACTCTCAGCCGCATAGTGAACCAGTTCTTCTCCATGCTCACACCCATGACCCCAGCGAGGCCCCGCTGGGCTCCCGGCCACCTCGGCCACCCCAGCCATCCTCCTGGAGACCCGCAATCTCACTCTAGCCCTGCAGGGAACTCTCTGGCAGAGGCTGCATCACACACTAGCAGCCTTCCACACTCCTCACACCCGCTCACTGCTGAGCCCTCATGCAACATCCAGACCTTCTGAAGCACAGACACACTTGGACCTACTACTCCAGACACTCTGGGCCCTGACTACATTCACAGCAGCCCCACACACCCTCACGGAACCCTTCAGACTTCAGATTAGGAGGCACACACAGGCTCTGCACGCCAAGGGAGCTGTCCAGTGCAAGAATGTGGCCCAATCTCAAGATGCGTCCCAAACTCCCAGGGACATTTTCCGACAGCTGGGCCAGGATGCAAGCTTCTCTCCCTTCTCCCTGCCCCATCTCAGCAGAGCGTTTTGGACTTTTTCCCTCTCCTTCAACAGAAACACATAGTACTGAATTCCTGGAATCACAAAAGAACCCGGCACAGGCAGCCAGGGAGAAGAGCGAGCATACCTGGCTGTGTGCTCCTAGAACTAGAGGCTCAGAAAGGGGCTTCCATGTCTCTGAGGACACAGAGCAAAGAAAACTGCAGTCCAGGGGCCCAATCTGGCCCCATTTCCACTATGCTGAGCTCCAAGGAGGCCCAGGAAGATGGAATGATAAGGTTAGAAACTCCCACCTTCTTCCTCCTCCGCATCATGCCCTACTAACCACACGCCGAAGGGATGGCGGGTCCCAATGCCAAGCAAGATTTCAGCGATCTCACCAGCTGACTGGCTGGAGTGGAAGAAAGAAGTGGGTGCCCGCGGTTTTGATGACTATTTGTTTGAGCCAGGGCAGGTTGTGTGGAGACAGACCCGGAAACCTTCCTTCCTCGAGGCACAGAACCTCCCATTGTCTCCCTAACATTCCCTTGCTGCCCACTTCATGGCCAAGCTACCCTCGACTCAGGACTGATGAAGCTGGAGCCCTGACTGCAAGCAGGGGACGGAGGATCTCAGGGTGGGGTGCCAGTCCTCTCGCGAAGAGTCTTCTGCCGTGGGGTGGGTGGGGGCCGGAGCAGGACGGCAGGGCGGGAGGGAGCAAGAGCTCTGGGAGTGTGCAAGGGTGGAAGGTGCAAGGAAAGGGCCCCGGGGAGGACGGAGTTTTTAATCCCAAGACTTCAGCTGTTGCAGCCCAGGGCAGAACAAGGAGCCAGACAGGGGTCCCCGGGCCCCTCGAGTTTCTCCCTGGAATGGTACTCGAAATTCCGACCTCTGCGTGGCAGCGCCAAGGCGGAGAGAGGTGGGCGAAGTCCCAATTTCGGGTCCCGCCGCCATCTGGCCCCGTCCCTCCGCTGTGAGGCCCCAGAACCGGCGGTAAAGTCGAACGAAGTTTGGCGGGTGACAAGGGAGGCGGGACTGCGGGTCTCCAGCAGGACCGTCCCGACTCACTGCCCTGTGCTGTCCTCCCCCCGGCACGCGCGCCCCAACGCTCCTAGACCCCCGGGGAGTGTAAAGAGGTAGCGCGCGGGTGAATGCGTGAGTGTGTGCGGGGAGGGGGTGGCGTGATAAATTGCAGCTGAGAAATCCCATTAGATCCGGAGAGATGATTAAAGGCGAGGTCTCGGCCGGGTGCGAATGGCGGGAGCAGCGGCAGCTTCCCGCCCCGCGGAGCCCGCGCCCCGCCCGGCTTGGCCAGCGCGGGGCGCAGAGCAACCGGCGGAGCGCAGTGCTCGGGCTGGGCAACCAGATACGCGGAGCTGAGCTCGGGGACAATCCTCTCTTCCCACCCCCGGGACCCTACCCCTGCCGCCGGACGCCGGGGTCCCTTACCATGAGCCAGGAGCGCCAGCAGCGAGGGCAGAAGCAGTAGGGCTGCCGGGCGCATGGTGCCGGTGGTGGCCGCGCCCCAGATCGGGGCTGCGACGGGAGGGCTGAGAGCTCAGCTGGGGTCGGGCGCGGGGGACAGAGCCGGGTCCGACCGGGGAAGAGGGAGCGTGGCCGCCGCCGCCGCCGCCGCCAGCGCCTGACAGAATCAGCACCACGGCCAGCGCCTGGCGTCGGCGCCGGGGATCGCCGCGCGGGGCTGGGGGCGGGGGCGCGGGAGGAGCAGCTTACCGTAAAGTCTCAAGCAAAGGCGCAGAAGACCTAGCGGCGGGAGGACAGCCTTCCTGCGCCGCCGCCAGCTCTGAGGAAGGACTTCCCTGCTAACGTGGGCACACGGCCCCCGCCCTTCCCAGCTGCCCACGCCCAGCCAAGTCTGCCGCCCTCTCCCTCATTAGCAGCCTACCGAGGAGGTAGGGTTCTAACCTGATGCCTCCGTGAGAGAGCCACCCTGTCACCATCTCTCCCCACCCCATCCTGTTACCTGAGGGCGCCAAGGGTGACCTGGGAAGGCGTTCGCGAATGAGGCAGCTGGCGAGGCCCGCGTGCCCTTGTGGCAGCTCCGTCCTGAGCCTATAATGAAGATGGCTTTTGAGCGTACAAAGGACAATAAATTATTACTTTGCGCTCAATAAATGCCAGGGCTCCAGGCAGCTGCATCGGCAGCAAACTGTGCTCACAGAGAAGCTTAATTATCCTGATATTATAGTTAAAAGCCAGTAGTACTCGTGTCCTGGAAAGACATTCTACACTTGGCAGGAGCTAACTTGGCCAAACTGTGGGCAAGTGAAGGTAGTATCCTGGGTCCAGATGTGGCCCTGAATCTCCAGGACCCTGCCTTGGCCCCCCTACAGGACCAGAGAAGCCACAATGCTTGCCAGTGAGAGCAGACCCTTCACATCTATCCCTGCCCAGGTTCCTGGAACTGGTGGAGAAAATGGAACAGGCATGGGGGAGGAGGGGGGCAGTGGAATGTGAGAGCATTTCCCTAGGATTATTTTAGATAGAGACTTGAAGGAAGGCTGGGGGGGGGGGGAGGGTAGCCAGGGAGGTGGTACCACTCAAGGACATGGAAGAACAAGCTTTGAAGACTCTGCTTAGATTGAGGAGCCCCAGTGAGTCACAGAACAGCAAAGGGGGCAATCAGATCCCTGAGGCAGATGTTTAGATCCAGAGGTTTTTCTGGCTCCAAGGATGAGCTCACTGGAAGAGCCTCAATGGACAAATGGGATATCACCCTGTGACCGATGTTATTCTCCCTGTAGAGGAAGAAGAGGGCTGAACTTCCTGCGGCTCTCAGGGAGAAAAGCTTTCTGTTTAGGTCTTTGCACATGAACTTGGTTCCTCTCCAAAGCTTCCAGACCCCAATCATTGTCCAATGCCCTTCCTTATCTCATCCTGGAAGCAGGTGGCAAGACTTCCACTCTGAAGTCATTCCTCAGAGTCTTTTGGTCCTTTCTACTTTCACAATTTTTCTCTCTACTTCTCAGATTCTCTCTAGATTCTCTCGCTGTGGGCTCTGAGGAGCTACCTTGATAGCTGTAAAGAAGCCTAGACAACAGGCAGGTGGCATGTAGAATTATCTGGGGGTATCACTGGGAGAGGATTTCTGGACAATCATTTCAAGAAGCTGAGGAAAAAAGAGGGCAGTAGCAGATGGATGGCAGAAGAGGGGAGTTCACAAAAGAATCAGAGGTAAGGAGAGGAAGCCAGGAAAGAAGGTACAGAGGGGAGGGAGGAAGAGAGCTGCCAACAGAGGACGGAGGTAGAAGGTTCTGTGGCTCAGGGGAGGAAGTACTGGCAAATGGCAAGACATTCCTCCTTGAAGTTATTTCTGAGCTCCTCCTCGATTCTTTGGCTCCTCTGAACTATGCAACTTGGGCAGAGGAGGGTGAATCATGACCCAGGGATGAACCTTGTGTGCCAGGATGATTCATGCGAATTTGGAGGCTGGTGGAAGCTGGGCTCCTTGATAAGCTGGGCAATACTCACAAAAAGGAGGAGCTTAGGAACCTGTCACATCATGGTTTTTATTGCCTGAACTAACCGCATGGCGGGGCGGGGGGGGGGGGGGGGGGGGTTTTT